>APFE030226492.1:0-13443 GCA_000404065.3 Pinus taeda | reverse complement strand
AGCAGTGGGTAGTTGGTTTGGTGAAGAGTATTTTACTTATGTTAGAGTCTTTGGCAGCCAAGCCAATCCTCATGTCCACCCCTTATATGTCCCTGACAAAATGCTAGCAAGGGAAATTGCATACCAAATTACAGCTGAGAGCACCACACAGACTCTCAAAAAGGAGAAGAAAAGGGGCTGGCCTACTTTTCCCTTCAGATGTGGGGTCTTCACCCTGCATGATCTAAAACATGCGGAAAAAGAGGCCAAAAAGATTCAAGCTCTAAATCTTGCCACAATTCCGAATAGACCATTTGACCCAAAGCGAACTCCGTATGCCGCTTTGGAACATGCCAAATTAGCAACAATTGATCATAAGGAAGATATGTTTGATGATGTTTTCTCCTCAGCCGAATCGATATTTCAAGCCAAAGAACTCGCCAAGATGCGATACAACGATGAAGGGTTAATTGAGTTTAATAAACTCAAGGAGCAGAGGTTGCAAACTCTGCCTCTAGATTTATTAATGCCAACCCAAGCAGCATCATCAAGCGAGCCTGGCCAACAACAGACAAAGGAAACTCCTGATACAACAAAGGTCAATAATAATGAGCAGGAGGAGCAACAAAAGAAAGACCAAGAGGAGAAGCTGAAGAAAGAACAACAAGAGCGCTCAAAGAAAGAGCAGGAAGAGCGCTCAAAGAAAGAAGAGGAAGATAGACAGCGCAAAGAGCACGAGGACAACCAGCAAAGAGAGCAGGCGGAGATGTGACAGAAAGAATAGGAGCAGTAAGAAAAGGAAAAACAAGAGCAATTTCTGAAGGAATCTCAGTCTAAACAAACCACCACCGATACTAACACGGGTGCTATCACAGACCCCGAACTGCAAAAGGAATGGCAGCATTCAGCACCATTATCAGTGGAGGAAAAGACTCACAGAGTACTGATACTCCTAAAACCAGCAGTGTATAGGATGATATCTCATCTCAGGTTCTGAGCGGAACCAGCGGCCCACCTAAAACTAAGGATGTGGAAGTAATTCCGAAAGGTCCTAGCGACCAAATCACTCTACAAGTAGAAGATATTCCTCCATTGGATGTCTTCTACAGCCCAAGACACAGAGCAGTTGTAAAGCGATCAAGGAAGAGACGAAGGCTTGATCAACCTTCTGTCTTTCCAGAACAAACGCTCATGGGAAATGTAGTGTGGAAGGAGAAACTGGATCCCTCCGATGATCTAACTAAATTGTCAAAGTACGCTGGAGCTTATTCAGCTGCAACTATTGACAAGGCATCAGAGGTAAGTCTTCTATTAAAGACTAAAGACCAGGAAATCTCCACGCTGCAAACAGAATTAGCTGATATAAAACAGAGGGTAATACAAGCCGAGGAACAATTAGTAGAAAAACAACAGAGGACAGCGCGTGCAGGCGAACAGTTAGTGGAGCAACAGCAAATAAATAGCCAATTTGCTCAGCAATGGGAGGAGGAGAAATAGAGGATTAATCAGGCAGCGATCCAGAAACAAAATGAATTGACGGAGGCTTTAGAGCAATTAAAAGCGGCGAATGAGCAATTGTTAAAAACCAAGGATGAGCATATCGCTCAAATTACAGCACAACTAGAGAATATCAGAGGAGATTCGCAGATAATGGAATTCAGAAAAGAGGCGCTGTTGATCAACAATGCGCTTAAACCACAAGTTAAGCTCTTGGCTCAATACCTGTCTCAAGCAAAACCACTCTGCGAATTAACTACAGCTGTAAATGAGCAGGTAGAAAAGGCAAGGGATGACTTGAATCAAGCCGATGAAGCTATTACAGCATATCTCGAATGGCAAGATTCGAAATCAGGAAAAGCCTCCAATTTGCCAAGAATACTTGAGGTTCATAAGGATATACTGTTCACGGAGTGGCACACACAGGTGTTAAAGGCAGAAAGAGCAGCTTTAAGGTGTAGATTGACTTCTAACAATTTGATTGATCTAGTTAACGATACACTCTACATAGCAAACATGATTTCCCAGTGTACACCTGGAAAGGTTACTACAGCGAATACATTGGAGCAAACGTGTTATCCAGAGTTAGAAAGCAGAGAAAGGTTAATCGCAGGGGTTAACAGTTTAAACATGGAAACATATTGGCACTTCCTAGTCAAGCCTCATGAACAAAGAGCCGCCCTCAAACGCTTAACTGATGTCGTTCAATGTATGATCCCCGACATCCAAGACGCCACCTACGCTGCCCAGCTCAGTTCGCGACTCAACAAACCTCCTGAAATTGAGCCAATGCTTGCCATCAATCAGCTCAGGTTCAAAGGAAAGCAGCCAACAGAATGAATCATCCTCCAGCTCCTCAGATCGCCAGCAGAAATAGCAACAAAAAGTTATTGATATCAGCTTAGTTAGCATTTCTGTTTTATAGATATTTAGATTAGCATAGTATTTATAGACCCTTTCATGTTTTTAGAAAGGGTCGTAAAATTTTGTAATAGACTTAACAGACTGAAGTTGCACTATTGTGCTTCAGCCTTTATTCTTTTATGGAACTCGACCAGTCGCTTTTACTTTAATGGAGAAATTTCTTGATACAATTGTGCACTATTGTCATTGATTGAGGAATGTTTATGTGTTAAGGGAAGAGCCAAACATAGCGATTGATATCTGGGAGTGGCATACAGCTCAAATGGTATTTCTATCTTTGTCTGAAGTCATTCTGTGTATGTGAATTGTTATGTAATTATTTTTGCTATCATTGATTGTATGCATGCGCTATAACAGCACATCTTATTCATTCCACTATTGGGTGTTTATATGATATGCCTTTACTTTCAATCATGTATATGTTAATGGTATGAATGTGTAAACTGTAGTAATATCGCTTCAATCGTTGCGCTTAACTATTTGATCACAACAATCCTAAATAATTCAATATCTATGTCTTAAGGATATGGTCATCTATATGTTTATCTTTTAGATATAGAGCATCAAAAGCTACGCTTTAGAGCTCAATAGATTCCCGGGATAGTCTTATTTATTTATATTTTTGTCAATAGTATCAGTCCTTCGCCTATCAATAGTGTTATTTATAAAGCATTTACTCATCCCATTTTATCTACTGCTGGGAAATTGGTCCCATTATCCCCAGTCGAAGCCACTATCCCAAACGGAAAAGGAGCTGTACTAAGGTCCGGACCGGGTGGTTTCCCCAATGTTGTTGCAGCGATTTTCGAGGCATCAATTCTTTCTCTCGTGTGCTTCGTGATTTCACAATCATTTATTTGTTTTCGCTCATGAGTAGAGTAGATTCAAGTCTATTGTTTTAGCATATTACAATTAGAAATTTGAAACTACAAGGAATTTCAATATGGTATTAGAGCTAAAATCACCATAGAAGAGGAGAATACGAGTTTTTATTTTAGAAGTGAAATTGAATTGGCACTATCATACTCCAAAGACAGCAAGATGTTGTTCTACAGGTTGAGACTTAAATATTCCCTTGAGGGTAGTTTAGACTATATTTCTTGGAAGGACACAATGGAGGCAATGTTGGAGACAATGAGATTAAGGAATTCATAGACAAAGATATTCCTAAGCCTCCAGGAGCTAATGCTCAAGATCTAGCAGAGTGGAGAAAATGGTGTTTCAAATGCGAGAAGGATTATCATAGAAAGAGTTTGAGATTATATTGTATCATACCTCGACGATAAGGAGACTCCATATGCGATGTGGAAGGCCTTCATAGACCTACCTCAAAACAACATTGATCACAAGAAGCTTGCACTAAAGAACAAGCTCAAAAAAATCAAGATGGAGAAGGGCGACACAATATCGAAGTACTTAACCAAGTTCACCCAATGTCGGGATGAGCTTGGAAGTGTCGGTGTTATAGTTTTTAAAGACGATATGGTGAGCCTAGCACTTCTGAGACTTCCCAAGAGATGAAACAACTACCAAGACTCAATTAATGTGAGGGAGAAGCTATCAGAGTGGGAGCGTTTGTGGTTCAACTTGGTGCAAGAAGAGATTCGACGGAACACTAGAGGTAGATTCTCATCCAAGCATTATTATGAGGAGAATTGTGCCTTAGATGGAAACGCAAATAAAGGGAAGGGGAAGTCATCTCATTCCAAATCAGATTCTAGTCAGGGCTAAAAGAAGAAGGACATGTCAAATATTAAATGTTTTCACTATCACGAGCTCAAACACTATGCCACGAAGTGTCTGCAAAAGAACGCTGACAAGATGCCCTCAAGAGGTGTGGTAGGTGAAGCTCTTGATTCACAATTCGAGAAGGATTTCACACTCATCGCTTACAAGGTGACATCAGTGATGGGTGGTGTGTGGTATGTGGAAAGACAGGAAAAAGAAATTCAACCAGGAAAAATGGAGGTGATGTAGATGATTCTGAGTCACCTGTTTTATATCGATGTTTCTTATGATTGTGAACTGAATTTGTATACAGGTTTTCAACCAACTTCCTTCAAAGAAGTTGTTTCTGATGATGAATGGAAATAATCAATACAAAAGGAGTATGATGCCTTGATAAAGAACGACATTGGAAGCTGGTTAAGCCTGCATTGTAAACAAAATCAATTGGCTACAAGTGGGTCTACAAGAAAAAGTATAAAGCTGATGGCTCACTTGACAAATACAAAGCCAGGCTTGTGGAAAAATGTTTTGCACAGAGGGAAGGGGTCTATTATGAGGAGACATTTTCCCCATAGTGAAAAGGGCTTCCATCCAGACACTCTCTTCCTTGGTAGCTCAAAACGGTTGGAAATTCCATCAAATGGATACAAAAACAACTTTCTTGAATGGAGATCTAAAAGAAAATGTTTTTTATGTCCCATTCAAAAGGATTTATTGTGAAGGGACATGAACATAAAATAGCAAACTTGTGAAATCTGTGTATGGCCTCAAGCAAGCACTGCGAGCTCGGTATGAAAAGTTAACTGAGCATCTTCTGAAACTCAACTTCAAACGATATGATATTCATGATGCAACTTGTTTGTCAAGAATGTTGGCAAAATAGTTGTATATCTTGTGGTATATGTAGATGATATTTTGATGATAGGGAAAATTGAGAGCTACATTGTATCCATAAAGAAGGAATTGATGAAATTTTTTCAAATGAATGACTTGGGCTATGTTCACTACTATCTTGGTATTGAAGTAACACAATGTCCGAAGTATATATTCCTCTCTCAAAAGTACATTGGAGAGATGTTAAACAAGTTTTTCATAGCTGAGTGGAATACTTTGACTCTAATGAAACAGAACTTAAAGCTCACATCCATTGAAGGAAAAGAATTTGAGGATGCAACAAGGTATATACATCTTGTAGGAAGTCTCAACTACCTGACTACTACCAGACTAGATATCACATTTGTTGTTGGAATCCTCTCCATGTTTATGAAAAATCCTTGTGAGGGACATTGGTATAATATAAAAATAGTTCTAAAATACTTGAAGGGAACCCAAGACTTTGGACTGAAGTATACATAGGTGGGCGACTTCATCTTGATTAGATACGCTGATTCAGGCTTCGATAGAGACAAAGAATTGGGGTATCCACTTCAGCTTATGTTATGAGTCTTGGATTAGGAGTTGTCTCCTAGAGATCGTGCAAACAATCCGTTCCAACAGATTCCACAACAGAGGCGGAATATGTTCCAGAGGTTGAAGCAACAAAAGAGATTGTATGGCTCAGGAAAATTATGGAATATTTGTAGGTAAAACATGTACATTCTACTCGACTCATGGCTGACAACAACTTTGCAATAAATTTGGCCAAGAACCCAAATTTCCAAGATCGAACGAAGCACATCAATACAAAATACCATCTGATTTGACATCATGTTGAGGCCAATACAATCCATGTACACCATTGTTCCACTAATGAATAAATTACAAACATCTTCACCAAAGTGCTTGGAAGAGAAAATTTTGAAAGATTCAAAATGATGCTTGGACTCACCAATATCCATTAAGATTATGGGGGGGAATGTTGACACCTAATCATTGGGATTGGGTGATCAATTGTAAATAATGTAAATATTAAATAATGGAAAATAATAAAATGAAGAGAGATTAGGAGGTGAAGGCCAAGATTCCCTCCCTGTTTGTATATAACCATGAGCAACCTTAATGAATAAACAAAATTCGATTTGAGGAGTTACTTCATGGCCTAACAATTGCAATAACACTTTTTCATTTATTTCACATTTTTCATGTAGTAGGGTCCATCATAAATATGCATCATGGGTACTCGAATGAAAAAAAAAAATTATGTATCCAATGAGTGCTCTCACTTAAAATTTGAGTAAAATCGTTGGGAGATAATCTAAATATATGAGTTTAAACAATAGGGAAAACACCCTAACAACCTTAACTATGATGATGGTTGGAAAAATGATAAATGCATTCTCATTCTAACTTCTGATTCCACCTTCTCCTAGTTGTTCCCTACACTCTTATTGCTAAATGTGGCCTTTCAATGTCTTCATTGTAGGGTTTATATTCACCAACCCTAAAATTGTATTAAAATAATATTTTAATAAAAAGAAATATATATATATATATATATATATATATATATATATATATATATATATATATATATATATATATATATATATATATATATATATTTTCAATTAATTTAATTTTAACTAAAACTTTAGTCCAGTTTAATTTCAGTCATTAGATTCAATTTTTAAATTTTAATTTTTAAAATTTAATTAATTATAATATAATACTAAAATAATAAGTTTATAAGCATTTAGATAACTTTGGAATAATCATTAACAAATATTACTAGTGATTATTATTATTTTTTTCTTTTCTAAATTTCAAGTTAAATTCTAACAAAAATTTAAAAAATTACAAATTTTATTTAATTTTAAAACATTAAATTCATTTTTTTATTTCAAATATTAAAAATTAATAAATATTAATTAATAATAGAAAGAAATAATAAGTTTAGTTCAAAATCCTCAATAAATATTAATTATTATTGATTATTGTGTTTTAGTCATTCATTATAAAAATTATAATAATTCAAACAACCTATTAAATACTATTATTAAACATTAGTTACCACATCTAATTATTAAACATGATGAACTATCAATAAACAAAAAATTATTTATGAACAATTAGTTTGTGAATTAGCTTGCATGAAAGGAAAATCCCATTTTGGTTATCGTAATAAATTACTGTGGTATCCAACACATACTCAAATATGTCACTGAAGAGCTTTCTCAACCAAATAAATTTCCAACAGGGTATACTAGTAGTAATATATTCAAACTTTGTGGTGCTTAGAGAAACATAATTTTGTTTTCCATTCATCCATGAAATTGCAACATATCCCAAAGAAAAAAAACATCCAGATGTGCTTTTTTCTATCTACCACACTGTCATCACAGTCAACATCAAAATATCCATGTAGCCTCATATTCCTAGCAGTATATCTTATTCCATAGTTGATAGTGGCACAAAGATATCTTAGTATATTCTAAGTAGCAACTTAGTGTACATGATGAGTCTTAAGCATAAATTGACTCAAAGTATTTACAATAAGGCATATCTTCAGTAGGGTGTTCACCAAGAACATCAAGGTCCCACAAGTTTTCTATAATCACAAGGATTTGCCAATTGAGGACCAATAGAACTTCCACATAGCTTCTTGAAATTTAGTTCCATCAGAGTAGAAACAAACTTGTATTCCACCATACCAAATTTTTATAAGAGCCTCACATTATATTTCCCTTAATAAAGGAAAATCTTTCCTAGACTTTTCCAGACCTCTGAGCCTAGGAAGTAATGCATTAGTCTTGGATCCTTCATCTTGAATTTGGAAGTCAACTCCCTCTTGCATTGATAAAAGAGAGGGTATGCACAAGCAAAAAATATATCATCGACATAGAAGACCAAACTAAGTGGCATGTCCTTTTCAACCTTAAAGTATAATTTTGGATCAATAGAGCTCCTTATAAAACCCAGCTTGATAAGATAGCTATCAATCCTCTCATACCAGACCTTGCTGCCTTGCATTAACCTATAGAAGTATTTCTTCAATCTACATACATTAGTTCTTCTATCTTGTACTTTAAACCCATAAGGTTGTTCCAAGCAGACTTCCTCCTTAAGCAATCCATGAAAAAATGCAGTCTTGACATCCATTTGATGTAAGTTCCATCCTTGATTGGAAGGTAGAGAAATTATGAATCAGATAGGGGTGTCACAAGAAACTAATTCAAATATTTAATCATAGTCAGTTCCTTCCGTTTTAGAGAAACCAAAAGCCACAAACCTTGCCTTATACTTTTTAGCCTTCCATCAACTCAATGTTTCATTTTATAGATCCATTTTGAGGTGACCACAGGCTTGTCCTTGGGTCTAGGCACCACATCCCATACATAATTCTTCATTATTGACTCATTCTCCTCAATCATCACATCTTTCCATAGCTTGTCCTTTACATATTCTTTGAAATTTCATGGTTTAGTTTGAATGGTAATACTCATGGCAACGAAGTATCCTTGATATTTTTTAGGTTTCTTTCTTTCTCGAAATGTTCCTCTATGGGAAGAATTTTTTTTGGACCTTGAAGAGTATCCAAGAGCCATACTCGTCTTTTATTTTACTTAGATGGATCACAAGGGGGTGGATCAAGAGGATCCAGTAGGCCACTAACATCGAGCATAGGCTGATCCATAAGATGTTCTTGTTTTTCAACAGCATCATCATTAGAGATATTCTGAGGTAAAAAATGGGCCTCAAACCAAAAATGTACAACAAAAATAAACTTTATAAGAACCAATAGGATTCAATATTTTTTGAGTAAAAAGGTTAAATGATTCGAGATATTTCCATTGGACAAACATTTCAGAGGGTGAACTATAATAAACTCCATAATATATGTGTGAAGATTCAACACAGATTGTGAGGACTTGGCTTGTCATCTAGCCCTCCTTCTAGCACCAAAATGTTGATGGTGTTGGACCTGCCAACATCAGGGGATCTCCCTGGTATGAAGTCCCAACTCGACCTCACACCTTTTGGTGTACGAGTCCCATTCATTATAATGACCCAGTTTCCTTTATCTTAAAAGTATTCCTTATCTCTTTCTTGTCAGCACAGAAAAGTGGTATGCTTTGTCTTTGAATAGTGAGGTTCACGTGCCTCGTGAGCACTAGTGTTACATGTGTCAATGTTCTTTTGACACAGAAAGAAAGGGTGGGAGTGAGTCTCAAGTCAGATTGGAGGAAGCCCCAACTCTATTAGAAACACACAACACAACATGATGTGCATAGCTTCCAGAGGAGAAATCCACACGGATGCGGCAGTCACAACACACAAGGGAAGATAACACATACAACACTCAATAGGTCAATCCACACACGTGTTATAGTCGTTATAGAAAGTTTATGTGAAAGGCTTTGTTTGATGTCCGGGGTGGTAACCCAGATGGGCAGGAGACAGAAAGAAAGTATGCCAATGAGATACTTAGGATATTCCACATGGAGAAGTGCAAGCCCATGTAGAATCCTCTAACAAGTAACTAGAGGAAGGAGGATGCTACTTTATGTGAGGTAGTAGTTGCTACTATTTATCGGCAACTTGTGGGTTGATTGGTGTATTTAGTGAGCACATGACCAAATTTGTGCTTTCCAGTGAACCAGCTAAGTCAAGTTATGGTTCAGCCTACCAAGTTGTTTTGAAAGGCAACGAAGTATGTGCTGAGATACCTCAGAGGCACATCTCAGTATGGATTATGGTACAAATGGATAGAGGGAGTGAAGCTTCAAAGCTTCACAGATGCAGATTGGGTATGAAGTCCATCGGATCAAAAGAGCACTTCAGGAGGAATTTTCAACCTTGGTGCAGTTGCAGTTTCTTGGTACAACATAAAATAGAGGTTAGTTGCACTTAGCTCAGCAAAGGCTGAATACGTGGTTGCTAGTCAGGCAGCATGTGAGGCCATTTGGATGCGGAAAATTCTATTTGGATTGTTTGATCAGAGGCTGGATCCAACTATGATCTATTGCGATAATCAAAGTTGTATCAAACTCTCTGAGAATCCATTATTTCATGACAGGTCCAAGCACATTGATATCCAGTATCATCATCTTTGAGACAGTGTGGTGAAGAGGATCATGTTGTTGCAGTATGTTTTGACCTTGGAGCATGACGCAAATATTTTTACTAAGGCATTGTCAAAATGCAAATTCGAGTTCCGCAGAGACATGATTGGAGTCACAGATAATCCTTTTCTTGTTGAGAGGAGTGTTGAAAGTAGTAACAAGAAATGCTAAAAATAGAAGTGTTAAAAATACCATTTCGCGATACATTCCAATTTTAGTTAGTCCCTGAACTAAAATTGAGAATTAAATTTCGAATTTGATCTTAGCAATTGTTTGAAAAATAATTAATTAATTCATCTTGGGTTAATTATTGGTGAAAATCAAACATGAAGTCTGTGCGAAGACATGCAATAGTTATCCCTTTGATTGTGGAAGTTATCTCTTAATTAAGGAGATAAGTATGAGTTGTATTTGAGTTGAAATTAGTTAACTCAGTTAAATGAGTTAAGTCCAATTATATTAGTTCCAACATTTTGTGGAACTGATTGTGAGTTCAGTTAGTTAATGCATGCATGCATGTAACTAGTGTACTTCAGATAACTAAATATTCTCTCATAAATAACTCATGCATGTCAGTTTAGTAAGAGACCCAGTTGAGATCAGAGGATGGGACAGTGTACTACCAGTTGTTGGAATATTCCCTTGAGGATATCTCTTGCATGCAGAAGGAATTCATTCCTTGAGGATTGTGCAGTTATTTCCGAGTTTGGTGAGTTGTGCGAGAGGTGCATTCACACAGGGGGCAATGAGAGGACCCAGGAGAAACTGAGCAAGGAAATAGGAGGCTTGGAGGACTAAAGGAAGGCATATGTTGTGTCTATTTAGTCTATGAGTAACATTGAGGGATTGTACTGAGAGCTGGATAGATTGTGAGCAAGGATCCCGCAACATGGATATTACAGATGGAGCAATTTTTCGATCTCAATAATGTGCAAAACCCACAAAAGGTACGTATTGCAACTTTATATTTAGAACCAAATCAGTTTGTGTGGTATCAATGGCTTTTCTCTCCTAAACAAATTATCACTTGGGCAATTTTTACGGAATAATTGACAGCACATTATGAGGATACAAAAAGCAACACTTCTTTTAGCTGGTTGATAAGTCTCAAACAAAAGGGTTCAATAATGGAGCACATTGAGGAGTTCCAAAAATTGAACATAAGGGTAAAAAATATTCCAGAGGAGAATAGGATTGATGTGTTCATATGGACTTTAAAGGATAATATCCAACATGATGTTCACCTTTGGGAACCCGATTCATTAGAGAAGGCATTCAAGTTAGCATGAAAAATGGAAAGCAAAATTATGGCAACCAGGAAGCATACCATTCACAACTATAAAGATGGAAGTGTTGTTACCCCTAGCCTTCCACAACCTATAAGGTAGACACCACAACAATTGGAAGAAAAAAGAGCAAAAGGGCATTGTTACAGTTGTGATAGCAAATACACTAAAGGTCATAAGTGTGCTGAGAAGAAATTATTCTACATAGATTGTGAAGAGGAAGAAGAAAAGGAGAAATAAAGGTCAAAGGAAGATGATATACTCCAGGAACAAAGCCTAGATAAAGAAGAAATGAATCCAACCATATCTTGTAATGCATTGGGTGGAATTACCACTCCACAAACCATCAAGATAGAAGGACAAATCAAGAAGAAAAAGGAAATAGTTTTGATTGATTCAGGAAGTACCCACAATTTTATTCATTGTAAGGTAGCAAAAGAATTGAATTGCTTCCTATATCTAGCACTAGAGTGTCAAGTGATGGTTGCAAATGGAGGAATGATAAATTTCTCTAGAAAGTGCCATAATATCAAGCTATCCATGGGATAATATCTATTGACTAGCCCAATTCTTTCCATTCCAATGGGAGGTGCTGATGTTGTACTAGGAGTCCAATGACTACAATCCTTGGGTACAATAGCTTTCAGTTTTCAAGAACATTTCATGAAATTTTCTGTGGAAGGAAACGAAGTTGAATTAAGGGTTATTGTAGGGAAAGCAGGAAATATAATCAACTCTAACAGTATGACAAAGCTTCTAAAAAATGAACAAAGACGTGTAATTGCACAATTATGTTCGGTAGATGTTTCCACATCGGAATCATCTATTTGTCCAGATCTCCAAAAAGTCTTGGACAATCATTCCAAGGCATTTGATACTCCCAAAGGTCTCCCACCTATTCGTGATCATGATCATTCTATTCATCTGATTCCAGGAAGTGTTCCTCCAAACATCAGGCTGTACAAATATCCCTATGCCCAAAAAAGTGAAATTGAATGTATGGTTGTAGAAATGCTAGAGGCTGGTATAATTCAACCTAGTTAAAGTTATTTCTCTACTCTAGTAGTATTGCTGCACAAGAAGGATGGATCATGGCCCATGTGTCTAGATTATAGGGAGCTAAACAAGCTCACTATTAAGGATAAGTTTTCCATTCATATCATTAATGAATTACTGGATGAATTGCATGAATCAATTTACTTCACCAAGTTGGATCTTCATTCAGGATATCATCAAATCAAAATGAAGACTGAAGGAATTCCAAAAACAACATTTAGAAGTCATGAGGGTCATTATGAATTTTTGGTCATGCCTATTGGCCTTACCAATGCACCTTCTACATTTCAAGGTTGATGAATTCCATTTTCAAACCCTTAGAAAAATTGTGTTAGTATTTTTTTATTATATACTAATCTATAGCAAGTCTTGGAAGGATCATGTTGAACATGTTGACAGGGTGCTACAACTATTGGATGAGAAACAATTATATGCAAAAAGATCCAAATGTTTCTTTGGAGTGCAAGAGGTGGAATATCTAGGTCATATTGTATCTCATGAAGGAGTTAAGGTCAACCCTAGCAAAATTAAATCCATTAAGGAATGGAAAATCCCACATCCATAAAGCATTTGCAAGGATTTCTCGGGTTGACAGGGTATTATAGCAAGTTTGTTGAGAATTATGGGAGAATAGAAGCACCTCTAACAACATTATTGAAGAAAGATGCATTTTCATGGACTCCAGAAGTAACAAAGGCCTTCAAACATCTTGAAGAGGCAATGTTCCAAGCACCGGTCTTAGCTACACCGGACTTCACAAAAACCTTTATTGTGGAATGTGATGCTTCAGGAAATGGAATTGGTGTTGTTTTAATGCAATATGAAAGACCCATTGCTTTTCAAAGTCGTCCAATCAAGGGAAAGTTTTTACACAAAACTATTTATGAGAAGGAAATGTTGGCAATACTACATGCACTTAAGAAATGGCAACCCTACCTAATGGGAAGACACTTCAAGGTAAAAATGGATCA
>APFE030226481.1:29021-44924 GCA_000404065.3 Pinus taeda | reverse complement strand
ACTTAGGACACTTGCATTATTTTCTTGGTCTTCAAGTCTTGCAATCCAAGGAAGGTATTTCCCTTTCCCAATCCAAGTATGTCTGTGATCTTCTACGCCATTTTCACATGGAAGAATGTAATCCAGCCCCTTCTCCCTTTCAGTCTGGAGCCAAAATTTCAGTCGCTTGTACTTCCCATGAAGTTGATGCTACCTTATACCGTCAACTTGTAGGAAAACTTTTGTATCTGACCCATACTTGTCTTGAACTTTCCTTTGCTGTTGGCCTTATTGCTTGGTTTATGCAAAATCCACATGAAATTCATTGGAAAGTAGCTAAAATAATACTTCATTATGTTCGAGGTACAATTCAATTTGGGATTCATTACAGTGCAAAATCATTTCCTCTATTGGTTGGTTTCACTGATTCCGATTGGGCCGGTGACCCTGATGATTGAAAGTCTACTACAGGTTATGTGTTCACTCTTGGTTCATGACCTATTACTTGGGATTGCAAGAAACAAAGTGTCATTTCTCTTTGTTCAGCAGAAGAAGAGTATCATGGTGCAAAATTTCAGTCACTTGTACTTCCCATGAAGTTGATGCTACCTTATATCGTCAACTTGTAGGAAAACTTTTGTATCAGACCCATACTTGTCCTGAAATTTCCTTTTTTGTTGGCCTTATTGCTCGGTTTATGCAAAATCCACATGAAATTCATTGGAAAGCATCTAAAAGAATACTTCATTATGTTTGAGGTACAATTCAATTTGGGATTCATAGTGCAAAAGCATCTCCTCTATTGGTTGGTTTCACTGATTCCGATTGGACCGGTGACCTTGAAGATCGGAAGTCTACTACAGGTTATGTGTTCACTCTTGGTTCATGACCTATTACCTGGGATTGCAAGAAACAAAGTGTCATTTCTCTTTCTTTAGCAGAAGCAGAGTATCATGGTGCCGTTTGTTGTAACATGCATTTTTGTTGCTTGTAGTATTCATTTTTCATTCAAGAACTTGAAAATATTTCAAATAAGATAAAAGCAAGAGGAAGAAGTGATAATGACATAGCAGAATTGCTAAAGGAACAAGTATAAAAGAATTAGTCCCAGTATACCCATGCGATTAAGTTAAATCATAATATAAATGGTTATACAGAGCCATAACCGAAATATATATATATACTATGTTGTAAAGCCCAAGAATAACATTGAAGTGAGAATTCGCAGAAGCCAAGCTCTGAGAGAGTTGAGCAGTGGGAAAATGAAAGGAAAAAACCCCAAAGAAAACCCCAGAACCAAAAAATACTAAAGAAATGGCACAAATTCAAAGTAAGTGGACAGATGAAGAATGAATGCACAAGAACCATTGGATCTTGGAGATCAATGGATGAGGTCGAAGGAAATGAACGATCCAGACTAAATCATGTAGATTGGAATCAAGGAATGAACGTTGGAGATTAGCCAGAAGCGTTGGTGGAAGAGAAATCCGAAGGAGCATTGCCACCATCGATGGTCGAAGGTCTACGGTCATCGGGTGCAAACAAGCCTAGGCATTAACCAAGACGAAGGGCGGATTTAAATCTATAAGCGGGATTTCGAGCGGATGCAAAATGGTAAATGGTATTTAGAGGAAAGTGCCTGATTCCATTCAATGGTTGACACATAGAAACTAGAGGAGAGAGAAAAACTACTCATTTTGGGCAGGTAACTCTCGTGCAAGTAGTCCACCCGAAACTAGTATCAGCCGTCAGTTCCTGGGGTTGAAATCTACGGTGGAGAATTGGATCCACAATATATATATATATATAATAAAATATATATATATATAATATATAATATATGTATATATATGTTAGCAATGTGATTAAATCGCAATCACAGATCATAGTGGGCAGTTATAACATAGCACCTCAACTTTGACTGATTGCGATTCATGATAGCCAGACCCGAAACACATATATATTATATTTTAAAGCCCCGACGGGTCCGTGATATCGCATAACACTTTATATATGTGTATATGGCTATGCCGATTGTGATATGCGATGGTCGGACCCGATATGGTATATATTATGTTTAATTCTTCTGGCGTGTCTGTTATGTTGCATATCGTTAAGTTTTGTATTGATATATCAATTGAATGCGCCGATTGCGATTTGCGATACGAAGTCAGTGGAGTATTTAATGAGCGGATTTGATGGATTTATGAAGCAAAATTAATTCTTTTTTAGTTCCATAATAATCAAAGGTTGCGTTGATTTCGCTGTGTAAAGGGGAAAAATCAGTGTTAGAGGCAAATTCAAAGGAAAGCAATTAGTGCGGCTCAATTGCATTTTGGCCAATTAAAGCGCGCTCGATACATGCGTAAGCCTAGATTGATGCACAAGTCAAAGTCAAACATTGTTTATTATGGTTAAAGCGGGTCAATCATTATTAAAGTATCTATAGAAGAATTTAAGAGCCGATTAACGGAGCTAGCAATCATTGTCATGATCAATTATTTTCTATTATTTTATTTTCTTTGAGATGTCTTTACCCTCTGTGTAATATTTGGTAATAATTCTTACTTCAAATAGTTAGGGAAATAGTTTTAGTAGTTTGACAGTTTCAGAGATCAGCGACTATTTCACAATGTATAAAAAGAGGAAAATTTACAGAGGAGGGTTGTTGTTGGAATTTTGGAGAACCTAGAGACTAAGCCAATGTATTCCTGATATAGCTATTGATTAATGAAAGAATTAGAAGTTTCCATGAATTGTTGGGTATAATTTTGTAACTTCTCTGTCATGTGTCATCTTATGTTTTCTTCTTTCAAGTATAGTAATGAAGCTGCAGGTCTTTATTTGCTTATGTAGATAAAGTTAAAATCCCTTAAAAGAGCGCTCCTATAATTGAAGTTTTCATCTTCCTTTCTAAGTTATAGATAACAATTTCTGTGTAAGGCAACATATTATCTTTAACTTCTCCAAGGGTCACAGATAATAGTTTCTGTGTCAAGCAGCATATTGTCTATGATTCAGTTCTCATTTTCATAATTCCTCTAAGTGACAAATACTAGGTTCTGTGTTAAGCAACATATTATCTTTAACTTCTCCTTCAAGCTTTCTTCATTCATCATTTATATCTAGCAACAAATGCAATTATGAGATTTTCGGATCACATATGTATTAAGGGTTAAAGACCAAGTTTTCTAGGTCCTTCATTTGAGAACACAACAAACAATAAAGTGACAAATAAGTGACAACAGACAATAATCATTAATGTCTTAAGCACAATTTCTCCACAGCCAGGAAATTGGTTTCTTAAGGTAAAACATTAATTGGTGTCGTTGCCGGGGAGAGAAGACATGAACACTTTTCCCTGGGGTTTTCAATATTTTCCTCTGGTTGTTTAGTGAGGAGAAAATATTTGGCTGTTTTGAATCAAAGCAATAACTCTAGCTTCAAGGAGACCCCATACAAGATCAGACACTTCACAATAGAAGGTTCAAGCTCTTTCAGATCCTGAAAAGCTAGTTTCTAGGATGGCTGGAAAGTTTGAGATCCCAATTACACCCATACCTACATTGTCTGCATTAGGCAATAACTTATCCAAACATTCATCTGATAAAGAGTGATCTTTTTCATCATCTTCATTTCAGGAACCTAACTGTCAAGAGAAATCTTTAGAGTTCGTTACTTTTCATTTACTTGCTATAATTATTCAACCTGAACCAATATCCACATTACCACCTTTGCACACTCCATTTAATTCTAAGTCAGGTTCTGCATTTGTTGGTAATCAAGGTTCAATAAACATGGCAGTACCTGCATTCTTGATGAATATGTATGCACCTCTTCAAATTCCATAGGAATACCTCAAGATTCTTCCTCGTTTTACAGGGGAAGATGAACAAACTGTAGAGAATCATGTGCCAATATTTTGCATTTTTTCAGAAAACAAAAATGTTGAACATGTAGATGTTGTTATAAGACTTTTTGTTCAGTCCTTGGATGGAGAAGCAAGGAAATGGTTTAAAGGGCTTCCCAATAATTCTATTCTTTCTTGGGAAGAGATGGAACATTTATTTAGTCAGAAATGGGGAGAAAAAAGAGATCATGGGTATTCATTAACAGAGTTTAATGCCATAAAGAGGAAGTCTAATGAAACCGTGGTCAAATTTGTCAGAAGATTTAACAAATTGTACAATAACCTCCCAACGGAGATTAAGCCTCCTCCTGCTTGTGCAAAAATAACTTTTGTAGGGGCTTTTGAATCAAATTTTGGATTCACATTAAGGGAAAGAAGATCTCAAACCCTTGATCAAATACAAATATATGCATTAGAGATAGAAGCAAATCTAGTGGCTTCAGGATAAGCACCAGAGACACAACCTATCCAAGACAAGGGAAAGGCAAAGATGGAATCCTCTCAAAGTCAAGCATTAGAGGATATGTGTAATGTAATTAAAACCTTGTGAGATAAGTTAAAATAAATTAGAGTTAGAAAATAAGAATTTTTAGAAGCAAACATAGTATAATAAGAACTTTAATCCCCAATACAGAACACAACCTTTGCAAATTTTGCAGAGAGGAAGAAAATATGAAGATCAGATTCAATCACCATTATATATAGAGGCAAATCCTATTGAAAAACAAGAGCATCTTGAAGATCAAATTTTTACATTATATGCAGTAGATGAAGATGAACTTGGTATCGAAGGAGAAGAGTATGAATATGATGAAACATATGCCATTCATGATGAAAATAAAATTGATGAATATTGGAAGCAATTCTCTGATTTTATGCAGGCTGAACTACATAAGAAATATGACTTGAGATCGAGGAATAGATCAAGAAATCAAGAAAATGGAAGTGAGCAACAAGTTTCAACTTCCTCACCAAAGGCGACTCCACAAGAATCTCAGTTTACAAAACAAGTGAAAAAAGGAAAGTAGCAAAAAAATGCAAATGGCAAGACACAAATACTTCAAGGTGAGTCTTCTCAAGATCAAACTAGAAAAATTCCTTTGGAGAAACTTGTTTCATTTCCTCAGATAATCCCAGTCATGAAAAAAGGTGAAGAGGAGAACGAAAGGACTGCTAAACAGGGTCACTTGTTTAGTCTTACTAAGGAGTTGGAAAAAGTAAGAATTCAGGTTCCTCTTACAGAATTGACAAAAATACCTATTTATCAAAAGGAGATTGCTAAGTTTGTTAATTTGAAAGAAAATGAGATTATAAATGACATTGTAAATCTGCAGGAAGACAAACCAGTAGTGGTTTTTGGTCCACGTGTAGAGGAAGTAGACCCTTCAATACCTCATTTTTATATTCCTTATTGGTCCATGACTTCCTCTTACATAATTGTATGTTTGATATGGGAGCTTCACACAATCTATGCCTTTGTCAGTAATGAAGCAACTAAATCTAAAAGTTACCAAACCCTATAGGGACTTGTATTCTTTTCATTTAAATAAAGTCAAGTGTTTTGGGGTCATTAGGGTTTTGGCAGTGTCACTAGCTCAAATTCTAGCTAGAAGCTTGGTCATGGATGTAGTAGTAACAGATATCCTTGCTAGATTTGGAATGCTTCTATCTAGGTCCTGGGGGGCTAAATTGGGTGGTGTTTTGAAACTAGATTTTACATATGCTGTTATACTGACTTTTGGTGGGGAGGAGATTGTACAAAGAAACTAGATTTGTAAAAACAATTACAAAAAATGGAGCAGGTAATTCACCTATATATAGCTAGGAGAATGATGAATTTTCTTGTTTCATGCTGCATGATAATGCAGAGCCAGCTGAAGATAATCAGAAGTAGCTTGCTTCAGCCAATGCAATTACAGAGCTGCAAACTGGAGGAGTGTGGAAATGATTCTTTGATGGAGCTTATTCCAAGGAAGGAACATGTGCTGGTTTTTTTCTAGTTGCGCCTGGAGGTAATATGTTTCCTTGTTCCTTTAAATTAGAGTTTGAGGCAACAAACAATGTGGTAGAATATGAGTCCTTGATTATTGCTCTATAAACAACTAAACAGATGGGAGCTAAGTCAATTTCTCCTTTTGGAGATTCAGAGATGATTATTAAATAAAATATCACTGCCAAACAAAGCAGCCTAGGCTTAGGGCATACAGAAATGAGGTATGAGATTTGATTTGGAACTTTTTTGAAGCTTTTAACATTCAATTCATTACAAGAGATGAGAATAGATTAGTAGATTCATTGGTTGTGGTTGCTAGTACTTTCAAGCCTCCTATTAATCCAAGACTAAGATATGAGATAGATATGAGACACAGACCCTTTGTTCCTGATAATGTTAAGAATTGGCAAGTTTTTGAGGATGATCAACAGATTAAGGAGTTTTTGACTATGGTTGAAGAGTTTCAGGGCACAAAAATTGATCAGGATGAAGAAGAGACAACAGAAGTTGCAGAAGTCAGTGGTTTAAAAGATTCAATAGCTAATCAGAAAATATTTCAATTGAAAGATAATATTATGCCAAAGGGACTTGTTCCCCTTGAAAGAATTTTTAATCCCAATGATGTGGCTATTGACTCAGGGAAGGTTTCACAGGATGAACACATTCAGGATCACAACATTGGAACTCAGGAGAAACTCAGAATGAATTGTTTTTTCAAGATTCACTAGCGGAATGGTTCTAGATTAAGCACTCAAATGCTAACCTGGTACCATTGGAAGATTGAGTCCACCTGATGGAGATCAATCATGTACATATCTAGGAACTTGTACATAAATAAGCTCAGGTGTTGAGCATTTGGTTTCCAGTTGCAGTTCTTCATTTTAATCTTAGTTTATGAATAAGGATGACTTTCCAACTAGTTGGTAGAGGTTTCAGACTTTAGGAATGTTAAATTTCAGTTTGTCAAGTTTCAGGGTTTTCATAGTTTTCGACTCCATGCCCAACTAAGGCTACTGATCTACGATTATCAATATTTTGCTGTCAAATCACAAGCATCCTATCACTGTAGATATTGGCGTGGGTTCACTGTACAAAGTCTTACACAGTTAAGTTTGGTGAAGCAATGTATGACTCCATGCCCGAGGAGAAGGCACTAATCTACGGTTCTTAGTGCTTTTGTGGCAAAAGCACTATCCCCAGGTGGAGCCAGATGTTGTAACATGCATTTTTGTTGCTTGTAGTATTTATTTTTCATTCAAGAACTTGAAAATATTTCAAAAAAGATAAAAGCAAGAGGAAGAAGTGATAATGACATAGCGGAATATCTAAAGGAACAAGTATAAAAGAATCGGTCCCATTAAACCCATGCAATCAAGTTAAATCATAATATAAATGGTTATACAAAGCCGTAACTGAAATATATATATACAATGTTGTAAAGCCCAAGAATAACAACGAAGTGAGAATTCGTAGAAGTCAAGCTCTGAGAGAGTTGAGCAGTGGGAAAATGAAAGGCCAAAACCCTAAAGAAAACCTCGAAACCAGAAAATACTGAAGAAATGGCGCAAAGTCAAAGTGAGTGGACAGATGAAGAATGAACGCACAGGAACCGTTGGATCTTGGAGATAAATGGTTGAGGTCAAAGGAAACGAACGATCCAGAATAAATCATGTAGGTTGGAATCAAGGAATGAATGGTGGAGATTAACCAGAAGTGCTGGTGGAAGAGAAATCTGAAGGAGCATCACCGCCGTCGATGGTCGAAGATCTACGATCATTGGGCGTGAACAAGTCCAGGTGTTAACCAAGACGAAGGGCGGACTTAAAGCTATAAGTGGGATTTTGGGTGGATGCAAAATGGTAAATGGTATTTAGAGGAAAGCACCCAATTCCATTCAATGGTTGACATGTAGCAACTAGAGGAGATAGAAAAACCACTAATTTCAGGCGAGTAACTCTCGTGCTGTAGTCCACCCGAAATTGATATCAATTGTCAGATCTTGGGGTTGAAATCTACGGTGGAGAATGGATACGATATATATATTATAATATCTAATTATTATATATATATATATAAAATATATATTATATTTATATATATAATATATATATATAATATATATAAATATATATTATTAGCGATCGATTAACACATTCACAAATAGTAGTGGTAGTTATACATAGCACCTCAGCTTTGACAATTGTGATTCGTGATAGTCGAACCTAAAACACATATATATATTATGTTTTGAAGACCCAATATGGTATATATTATGTTTAATTCTTCCGGCGTGTCCATTATGTCACATATCGTTAAGTTTTGTATTGATATATCAATTGAATGCGCCAATTGCGATTTGCGATACGATGTCAATGGAGTATTGAACAGGAAGATTCGATGGATTTATGAAGCAGAATTAATTCTTTTTGAGTTCCATAATAATCAAAGGTTGCATTGATTTCATTATGTAAAGGGGAAAATCAGTGTTAGAAGCAGATTCAAAGGAAGGTAATTAGTGTGGTTCAATTGTCTTTTGGCCAATTAAAGCGTGCCCGATACATGCGTAAGCCCATATTTATGCACAAGTCAAAGTCAAACACTGTTTATTATGGTTAAAGTGGGTTAATCATTATTAAAGCATCTACAGAAGAATTCAAGAGTTGATTAACAGAGCCAAAAAGCTAGCAGTCATTGTCATGATTAGTTATTTTCTGTTATTTTATGTTCTTTGAGATGTCTTTACCCTCTGTGTAACATTTTGTAATAATTCTTACTTCAGATAGTTAGGGAAATAGTTTTAGTAGTTTGACAGTTTCAGGGATCAGCAATTGTTTCACAATGTATAAAAAGAGGAAAATTTATAGAGGAGGGTTGTTGTTGGAATTTTGGAGAACCCGGAGACTAAGCCACTATATTCTTGATATAGCTATTGATTAATGAAAGAATCAAAAGTTTCCATGAATTGTTGGGTATAATTTTATAGCTTCTCTGTCATGTTTCATCTTATGTTTTCTCCTTTCAAGTATAGTAATGAAGCTGCAGGTCTTTATTTGCTTATGTAGATAAAGTTAAAATCCCTAAAAAGGGCGTTCCTATACTTGAAGTTTTCATATTCCTTTCTAGATAATAGTTTCTGTGTAAGGCAACATATTATCTTTAACTTCTCCAAGGGTCGCATAAATAGTTTCTTTGTCAAGCAACATATTTTCTATGATCCAGTTCTCATTTTCATAATTCTTCTAAGTGACGGATAGTAGTTTCTATGTTAAGCAACATATTATCTTTAACTTCTCCTTCAAGCTTTCTTCTTTCATCATTTATATCTAGCAACAAATGGCATTATGATATTTTTGGATCACATATGTATTGAGGGTTTAAGTCCAAGTTTTCCAGGTCCTTCATTTGAGAACACAACAAACAATAAAGTGAAAAATAAGTGACAACAAACAATAATCATTAATGTCTTAAGCAAAATTTCTCCACAGCCAGGAAATTGGTTTCTTAAGGTACAACACTGTCGAAGCTAGTAAGGAGGCCCTGTGGCTTCATTAGATCCTGTTAGAGTTTGGCTTTCAACAGTAGCATATGAATACACTTTGGTGTGATAATCAAAGTGCCATTCTACTATGCAAAGATCCAGTCCAACATCAGCGCATAAAACACATTGAACTATACATGCACTTCATCAGAAAGCTCATTCACGACCATGTTCTTGAAGTGCAATATTGTTCGACAAATGATCAAGTTCCAGACATCTTTACAAAGGCTCTCACAGAGGAGAAGTTTACTAAACTTCGATATATGGTTGGAGTTTAGGAAGTTATCAGTAAGGGGGGATAGGCTCTAGTGCTTCCTTCCTTCTCCTATTATGTCATATTTGTACATCCTCCAATCCTATCCCAAGTTGTTCTTAAGGGGGGATGTTAGGATATTCCGACACATAGGAAATAGTTAAGTATAACTTGGTCTAGTGTAGAGTTAGGCAAAGTGTGTTTCTTTACTATGTACTTTTGTAACTTACAAGCCGACGATCACGATATGTTCTGGACATGAAGTGATCTGATGGTTCATTCTCTCCTCGGTATTACCGACACTTGATCCGTGGCTTAACACCCGATTGGTCCATTATCTCTATTTAAAGAGCATGGAGGGTCATTTGTAAGTTAACCGTTCATGAGAGAAGCTTATGTAAATTTTCATTCTTTTATTAATAAATTGCCTGAGGTGGTCGCGTTGGTTCAGGTTGTGGACTGTTTCCCTCTTTGAGGGTTTTAACCATGTCAAGAATATTGGTGTATTGATTTGTGATCTGTTTGTGAGCGGTGTCCTTTGGTGTTCTATCTGAGGAACTTGCCCTATAAATTCCTACATTGAAGAGCATTCTGACCATTTTCAATGATGCTCCCAAGGAATTTAACCATGTTCTAGAATATTTCCATCTTCTTTTTGCTGAGAACTAATGCAATTTTTTGACAACTTGTTTAAATTTATGTACATGCTGCAAATGTTCATCAATTGATCTATAAAATATAAAAACATATTCAATATATACAATAAACCAATCAAAGTATGGATTAAACTCTTTATTCATCACCTTTTGAAATTTGGAAGGAGAATTCTTCAGTCTAAATGGCACGACATTCCAGTCATACTGTCTAGAGGGGACACTGAAGGTTGTTTTAAACCGATCTTCTTCTTTGATTGAAAATTGCCAAAAACCTGACTTCATGTCAAATTTTAAAAATATCTTAGCTCCTACAATTCTGGATATCAGATTTCCTTTATGAGGGATAAGATAAGTGTCATCATCCATAACATTACTTAATGTCCTGTAATTTATTAGTAGTTTGGGCAATCCTCTGACTTTTTTAGAAAGCTTATTCACATAAAACCCATAACAATTCCATGGACTGTCAGACTAACTTATTAGTCTTCTTTTCAGGAGATCTTGAATTTCTCTTTGACAAAGTCTTCTACGTTCATATTTCATTGGAATAGCTCTACTCTTACATGGTTTTCCTATGGATTCAACTTTGTATGGTAGTTCTACGCGATATTGATTCATGTGCCAAAAAGAATTAGGTTCTTATACACAACAATATGCCTCTAACTCTTTTTTCAATTCTTCTATTTTTCTTATGGCTGAAACTTGTTTCAGTTATTCATCTATCCTCAAGCAGTGTTTCAGGTCTTTAAGTTCTTCTAGACCTTTTACTAGCAAAAATCCTAGAACAAACTTACTTCCTGGCTATGTGAGAAATAGGGCCATACTTCAAATAAACGTCCAGAAGGGGAAGAATCTAAGCTACTCAAAGAAAAAAGTCACAAGAATCTGATAAGAAATATTAGCAGGACAAACAAAGGAGAGAAGAGTGAAAAATAGTAACCTTAGTCCAATGCTCTAAATGTGGATCCAAATTCCACATAGCATAAAAATTTCCTAATATTCATATTAAAGAAGAAATACTTGTTATAAGACAAGACTGTTGTGATTCTACTGAGAATTCAAGTTTTAGTCTTTCTGACTTAGAATATTCAGAAAATCACGATGAAATATTTTTGTTGATCATTGTAAGTGTACAGACTCAAAAAATTTCCATTGCAACAGTTTCGAGTTAGATTCTGAATATATCTCTAAAGAGGAGCCTAATCTACAACAGAAATTAAAAATCTGCATGGTTCACATTTCTGATAATGAAGAAGCAAAAGTCTTAGCTGGAATACAAATGGTTCTTGAAGGTGAAATGAAAAAGAAACTGATGGAGACATTTTTGCATAGCATGCTCAAAAACCAAGGTTCTACATTTACTCTAGAAGGGTTTGTCAGAGAAGGATATCATGAAGCAAAGACATTATCAATAAAAGTGGAAAATCACTTTGAATTTATTGAACATGAAGCACATAGAGGATTTGTCTCAACCCATGAAAATATTGATGACCATTCTTCCAAGGTTTCACAAATATATTTGAAAAACAAATACAAACAAATTAATTCTTCATTATTATTCATCCATCATGTACAAATACAATCCATTCAAAAATCTATAGATAAATTTCTGATCTTGTTTCCTAAAGAAAAATAAGAAAAGCCAGAATATTCATTTAAGTCCCATCTCCTACCCATTTATGAGCCACTTACCAATCAATACTTTTGTTATCCCTCACCTGATCCAGAATAATCATTTAAGTCCAATCTCCTGCCCATTTATGAACCACTTAGCAGTCAATACTATCATTATCCCTCACCTCCTGATCTAAGTGGTAGAGGGTTATCCCTCACTCGATCCAGAATATTCATGTAAGCCCCATATCCTACCCATTTATGAACCACTTAGCACTCAATACTCTCGTTATCCCTCACCTCTTGATCTAAGTGGTAGAGGAAAGGTTCTCAAAACTCAAAAGTTTTTTACTGATGCTCATAAGGAATGGAATATTGATAGATTGAGTTCAGGACAAATAAGGCAAATGATAGATCAGATGTTTACTAAATATAAGCTAATGTGTATGAGAGGAAAAAGTGATGTGGAATCATGTGAGACATTAATTTAGTGTTTTACTGGTACCCTTCAAAGATGGTGGGAAGTAGAATCTTCCCCAACACTTGTAGATAAAATGGAAGAAGAGATAGTGAAATATGAATTTGGGGATATCATACATAATGCAGATGGAAGCCCACAAAGGAACATGATTGGAGCATTAACATCCTTCATTCTTAAACACTGGTGCGGAGTAGAAATATACATTTTTGATAAGCATTCTCTAGCGTTAATGAATCTTAAACGCAAAAGAATGTCATAGTATGAATATTTCTATAGAGATTGGGTCCAAAGAATCTATGAAGTAAAATATAGTAAAAATATTTTATGGAAACAATTTTATCTCACAAAACTTAAAACTTTGTAGATTATTTGAAAATACAAAATGTTTTCCAAAAACCCTATGATTCCTATACCTGGAAGGAAATATACAATATTATAACTAAATCTCTAGTAAGTCTTTGTAGCTTACTAGAGATTTATTTATAAATATTTCACGTGAAATATTTATAGGAGGCATTGTGGAGATCAAATCACAACTAGACAAGAGCTTAAGACACAAAAAATGACTCACGGTAGAACAGAGTAAAAACAAAGTGGTTGCATGGTAAAAATATACATGAAATTTTAAAACCATGTCATAACAAACTATACTTTAGATTATATTTCAAAACACATGAAAATATACAAAATATACTTTAGATTATATTTCAAAACACATGAAAATACATTCCCATAATAGAATGGAGGTTGATCTCCTTCACCAAGTAAAACAAAATTCTTACTGCTCACCAGGGTTCCAGAGTAATTCTTGTAAAACCCCGTAACAAACTGTTCTCACGTGTCACCAAGGGTTGCAAAGTAACTCTTTTAAAACCTCATAACAAACTATTTTCATGCACCCACCAAAATTTGATGCACGATTTTCTCCTCTTCATCTCTCTGACTTACATGCTCTCTACTATGCAAAAGACTTTTACATACATATATATCAAAACATAGAATTTTGATTCATTAATACTTGGCAGTGCAAAACATTAAGACACAAGATGGGCGTTTAGTTTTTTATGTTGTGGAGTACATATTTCATAAATGTTTGATGATACTCTATATTAAATTTTCATTTGCCTTTAATCATCGAATGTGTTGCAGAATGGGGAATTTGTACCTTGCTCAGAACTTATATCAACAAAATCTGCAACCTATAAAAGGTCTACTTGACAAGTATGGTCGCTGTCAATTTAGTAAACACAATGGTTGGGATTAATTTTCCAACAGTGCTCCATAAGGTCATCGAGATTTACATCCACTTTTTCCGATCGACTTGGGCAATGTGTTTACAACCGATTTCATTGCACCTCTCGAAGAGGAAGAGGATGGAG
The DNA here is from genome assembly GCA_000404065.3 of Pinus taeda. Classification (NCBI taxonomy): domain Eukaryota; kingdom Viridiplantae; phylum Streptophyta; class Pinopsida; order Pinales; family Pinaceae; genus Pinus; species Pinus taeda. The sequence goes on along the minus strand of APFE030226481.1, from coordinate 31,121 downwards.
CTTCATCACACCAGGGGTCTCTTGAAACATTAAGATTGACATCCATATCTTCTCTATCAAATCTATCTGGAACATTAGAAGATACATAGGATGAAGCTTTATCGCACTTGTGGGCTCCTGAAGCATTGAGATTGACATTCAAATATAGATTTTGGTACAATATTCAGAGGATGAAGCTTCATTGCACTTTTGGTCTCCTAAAATATTGAGATTGACTTTCACATATTTTCCCTCAGATTTCTACATTACATGATTTTGTTTTGTATACAAAGTATTGGCATATGTATGAAATGAGTAAAGGGAGCATGTATTAATTTTAAAGAGGGAGATAAAACTAATGTAATCTACTTGCAATCATAAATATAAAGGAAAAGTTTAATAAGTTGTTTGCACAATGCAATTATAAAAGGGTATCTCATATCTATTGAATGTCAATGTTAAGGGTTGTTATTCAATTCATACCTCCATGCAAACATGTATTAATGAATGTAAGGCATAACATATTCTATATACAGTTGTATCATTGTGTAAAATGAAATTGATGGTGGGTACCCTTAGTTCAATTCTTGTCCAAGAATAAATCTTGAGATCAAAGTTAGTATTGAAAGGTTTTATTAAGGGAGGACCAGAAAAGTAGTGGAGGCTGGAAGGCCTAAAATATTGGACCAAAGGCCACCCTTACCTTTGAAAATAGAGAGAGTGAGGGAGAAAGAAAAAGGTAGATGGTAGAGGTTTTCTCTATCATGAATAAGCAGGAACCTAGGTTCATTCCCTTTAATTTATATAAGCCCAGAGATAGGTACCACCCATAGATGTGGCCTTGAAATCCATACAATCACGATGGTGGGTCACTCAAAAATAATACGTTAGGGATGGAAATAAGTTCAACCAGCATTGTGGCATCACTTCAACGTAAGACCTTAATATAAAGTGGTCAATATTCATGTAGTTAAGGAGGATCCAATGGCATTCCTGTAGGCTTATGAAGGGAAGACAAACCCCGAGGAACCAATACCTACATTAGGAAGTGGTAGAAAGAAATATGGCATGAGTGGTACTAGATACACTAGTTTATACACACTCTAGGGCCCATCCCTAAGGCCTAATGCCTGTTGAGATTGCAACAAGATGATGGAGCTTAGTGAAAAGAGTCGCCTTCACTAAGTGGGCCCACAGGAAAATTATGGCGCAAGTTCTATTTTTGGATCACAGCAGGGATGATCATAGCAGGAGTGACCACAGCAGGGATGATCACAGTAGGAGTGATCACAACAGGAGTGATCAAAGTCTATTTTTAGACTGGCTGTCGAAAATAGAAAAGTCAAATATTATTAGCTTATAATAATATTTAGACTATAAACTTTATATTATTCTCTTGGAGCACTTCAGTTTGAGCTACAGATGTGGCACATGCAGCTGTCAGAAGGAAATACGTTTTCTTTGTGGGTCAGTTGAGTTGTTGCATGCATGACTTCAGTTAGAACTCAATCAGTTAAGTTTGGTGGAGTTGATTGTGGAGTTGATGGAGTTGTGTTCAGTTTTACTTGGTTAAACTAGTTGTAATTAGTCTAACTGCAAATAGACTAATGATGAGTTGTTAAACTAATTATTAACTCATACTGCAACTAAAGAATACATCAGTTAACTCATTTGCATGTCAGTGCATTTTCAGTTCAGTAGGGACAGGTGTTAGAGGATCAGATTGCTATCAGTTGTGACTATAGTTGTGCATGAGGATTTGCACAATCATTGGGATTGAGTTATGCCAATGAGAATTGGCCAATACCAAGTGATTATAGCCTCTGCTCACATGATTCCTAGTGTGAGTGATTCTTTTGAGGTAAATACGAGTTTGGTTCAACCATTCTCATCCATTCTTGAGCAGGTATTGAGCAGTGGAGGCAGGCAAGCAGTTGAATAGATTTGGAGATCAGATCTGAGTTGTATTGTGTGTAACAGGTGTAGATAGTGCTGGATACTTGTGAGAAGCATTGACTATTGTAATGTTACATGTTCTCAATCATTAATATACAGATAGTGTGGGGTTTTCAGCTGTAAGCTTTCCCCGGGTTACATACTGTGTTAATGTGTGCATGCTCT
>APFE030226481.1:4110-26585 GCA_000404065.3 Pinus taeda | reverse complement strand
CATGAACAACATTGATAAGTCTCCATGAATGCGTATAGACCTGCGTATAAGAGTCTTCTAGACCAATGTATGAGAAGTCTCCATGACTGCTTATGGTATTCCAAAATTATATAGACTGCTCTTCATTCAACCGAGATCCTTACAAGTGTGCCATTGGTTATTCTATACCTATATAGATTTGCGACTACCATACTTTACTGCAGATCTTACGTGCTTGACTGTGGCCTTCCATGCTTGAATGCAGCCTTCCATGCTTGACTGTGGCCTTCCATGCTCGACTGCAGCCTTCTCTTTATCACTGTGGCTTCCATCTACCGTGGCTCCCTTCTACTGCGACTACCATCTGTGCCTGCGTATAAAATGTCTTCAAGAACAACGTTAGAGGATTGCATTTTGACTGCTACAGGCAACGTATAGACTGTGCGTATATAGTATCCATGCAGATATCATGATAGCATAAAGAGTGCTATGTATATAGCTTCCATAGCCAACATATTAGGGAATCACATAACTGTTTCCATTGCTGTGCGTATAGTTGCTTCATTGCCAACAAATTAGGGCATCGTACTGCAACTAGGGCATCATACTCTTTAGTAACTCTCCTTCTCCAAAAACCCAAGACATGGAGAGGAGATCACATGAAGAGTGTGTCTTCCATGACTTCAAATCCTTTTCTATTTATACTAAAACGTAGATGATGAATATACATGTTTATTAGGCTTCTGAGCCTACTCAAGTTGTTGGTCGGCTTGATAATAATTCCATAATCAAAATAAATTCATTTCTCCATAAATACTTATTGGAATCAGATGGTATTTAGATCAATCCTACACCTCTCGACGTGAGGGATCCAATAAAAATATCAACTGCCATAAATAAGATGACCCACATGGAGTTTGGCCCTAGTTACCAATTTTAACACTCCCTCTTAACTAGGGATAACTCCATCCACTGATCCATATGTCCGGCTGTACTATCTCTATCATTAGTGCCCTACACTGCTTTGCCCAGCTCTGCTCAGCTGTGCTAGCTCTACTCAGCTCTGCTAAGCTTTGCTGGCCCTGCTATGCTTTGCTCAGCTCTGCTCGCTTTTCTCTGCTCTGTTGGCTCTTCTCTGTTCTGCTCAGCTCTACTGGCTTTGCTGGCTCAGCTTTTCTATGCTCAACTTTGTTAGCTCTACTGGCTCTGCTCTTCTCTGCTCAGCTCTACTCTGCTTTGCTCAGCTCTGCTGGTTCTGCGCTGCTCAACTTAGCTCTGCTGAACCATGAAGAAGAAGAATTGATCGAGAATTTTTCATACCATTCTCTACTGACCTGAAGTCAGTCTTAGAGTGCGTACCACTGGTCCTAGACCAGTCTCAACCGACCCAATGTCAGCGTCATAGGGGGCACCACTCCTACCACTGGTCCCAGATTAGTATCATCAGTCTCAGAGTGTGTACCACTGGTCCTAGACTAGTCTCAACCGACCCGAAGTCAGCATCATAGTATGTACCACTCTCATTGGTCCCAGACCAGTCCTACACTGAATCAAAGTCAGCCTCAGAGTATGTCCCACTGGTCCCAGACTAGTCTCAACAGACCCGAAGTTAGCATCATAGTAGGTAAAACTCCTACAACTAGTCCCGGACCAGTATCATTGATCCCAGATCAATGAAGGTCATCCTAGCATAGGGAATATGGTAGATACAGTGATGCATCCATCGGTACTACTATGGTCCCTATCCTCATTTCCGTGCTCATTGATCAGATGAGAGGTACTTCCCATGAGTCCTAGACTGCATCAGTAGGATGCCTTGACAGGATAACTAATCAATCTTGTCCTCACAGGAGAACTTATCATCCTACTACACAATCTCTATGGAGAACATACATCTAGGCCTCATAGGAGAGCTAATCATCCTGCTACATAATCATCATCGAGAACACATCATCCAGACCTCACAAGAGAACTAGTCATCCTGCTACATAGTCATCATGGAGAACACATCATCCAGACCTCATAGGAGAACTAATCATCCTGCTACATAGTGGTATCCAAACAACTCACTGAAGAGCTTTCATAACTAGACTGCCTCTCAGGTAGCCATGCTAGCAGCAACATACTCTGCCTCAGCGGTGCTCAAAGCCACCGACTTCTGCTTCCTTCTCATTCAGGATATTGAAGCAGATCCCAAGGAGAACCAGCATTGGGAAGTTCTTTAGTGATCCTTCACACTGCCTGCCCACTCAGTATTTGAAATATTCCAGGTAGTGTATCTCAAACCATGAGAAATTGTGCCCTAAAGATATCTCAGAAGATTCTAGGCACCAATCCAGTGAAGCTCAACCAAATATGAGCTTACCATGTTAACTGCAACACATATGTCCGGACGGAGGTTCTCCAAGAACATCAACACGAATGAGTTTATGAAACTTAGAGGCATTTCCCAAATCTGGTCTGACATCACTACCATATAACTTCTTGAAAGTTAAGATCCTCGAGGAAGTCACAGGCTTGCAATTTATCTTTCCACATTCAGAATCCAACTCCCTCTGTCTCCTACAAATGAGAGGGTTTGCACCTGTCAGACATAGGTGCCGGTATGAGAGGTCTATCATCCACAACCTTCGAGTAATGGTTTGGATCGATTTCACTCCTAGTGAATCTCAGCTTCATCAGATAGCTGTTGATCCTCTCATACTATGCCCGGGGTGTTTTTCTTCAAGCCATAGAGGGATTTCTACCACCTGCATACATGATATTCCCGGTCATGAATCTCAAACTCCTCGGATTGTTCCAAACCTGTGGACCTGTGGCATGAGGGGAATGGTCCCCTTATAAGATTTTCCTTCGGTACATCTCAGACATGTACCTTCATGCTCTTTTTAAATTCAGGCATCCCTGTCACCATATGACTCACACACCTCTGGTGTTGTGTCAATGGACATGGTTCCCAATGGACTTCCTGTAACTTGATACAACCCTGAACTCAAAAACATCTTTGAAAAATCTATTTTCAAGCACGTACCTTTCCATCGATGAGTGCCACCCTGTAACCTTTGACTTCCATTGCTGACATGGACACCAGGTTCTTCTTGCAATTAGGTACATAAAAGATATTCTATAAATGAATCGAGTTACCCTCATTCAATTTAGGGGTAAAATTCCCTACACCCTTATCGAGATAGGTGGTATCAACTCCAAGTATAATCCCATGATTATCTATTTGATGAAGTGCCTGGGGTTCCTTGCTTTCTTGGAAGAGTCAACCATTTCTCCTTAATGAACTGTATTACTTGTCATTCCCTTGACCTTGGAATGATTTGTTTATCTTCATCAAGAGAAGTGCCTTTGCCATTTAGACACTCCTTCGCATAATGGTCGAACTTATTGTAACCAAGGTATCTATCTTTCCTTCCACCCTTAGATCCGAACTTCCCAATGAAGTGATATTTAGGTAGGCCATCAGATCCTTCCGCTGCACCATTCTGATAATATTCTCTGCTTCGACTTCACCCAGGGTGAATTTGAAGAGGGATGAGGAACCCTATTGATCCTTTTATCTTGTCCCAACTGTCTTTGGTGGTTTCTCTTTCACTTTTGCTTGGGAATGGTCTTCACCTCACCTCTGATACCATGTTAAGTTTAGGTAGGTTCTATGCTAGTGCAATTTATTTAATTTTTCACAGTTAGCAATCACATCAGCATTAAAGTAAACTGCAGATAGAACATGAACATAAATCACAGAAGACAAGCCAAGACAAGAGGACACAAGATGTGGCGCTAGCCAGGGACAAACCCCACAATGTGGGGAAACCCTTGATCAATTCTTCTTTTATGTTCTTCAAAGTTCAGCAGAGAAAGTGAGAGAGATAGTGCATTTACAACAAAAGTCAACCCTTTGACTTATCTAGATCGGAGCATAGATCATCTCCTATAACGATGATACATGAGATCAGTTGAATACATTCAGCTTCAACTGATTCTCCAAGGTGACAACTTCACCTATCCATTTCGTCCATTTGCTACACCTTATCGTGGAGCACCATCTCATCTGCTTTCATCATCATGCTGCCCATTATTCTGCCTCTTCCACTATTATACAACCCTATTCATCATCATGTTGCTCATGCCCATTATGCTGCATCATACATCACCATGCTGTCTCATCCATCATCATGTTGCCTCATACATTAGCATGCTGCCTCATACATCAGCGTGCAATCTCATTACCGATCATGACGTCCTTTACATCGTCATGATCATGCTGTCCTTCATAGTCCCATTACTAATCATACTTATATACATATATATTTATTGATCACCAAGTATAAGTCATACCCTTATAGATTTGACTAGGAGAATGCCGAGATATATTACGAAATCATAGTGATCTTCTATACTATAATAGTTTTGTAGAAAACATAGCCCTTCTGATTCAAACCCTAACCACTACTGACCATTATGTTGAGACTGCTACAAGAATACCACCTTGATCTACTTCATCAATGGTAAGGTGTAACATTTTGTATAAGGTTTCCATGAACAGCATTGAGAAGTCTCCATGACTGTGTATAGACCTGCGTATAAGAGTCTTCCAGACCAGCGTATGAGAAGTCTCCATGATTGCGTATAGACCTACGTATAAGGGTCTTCCAGACCAGCGTATGAGAAGTCTCCATGATTGTGTATGGTCTTCTAGAATTATATAGACTTCTCTTCATTCAACTGAGATCCTTACAAGTGTGCCATTGGTTATTCTACACCTATACAGATCTGCGACTACCACACTTGACTGCGGCTCTTACGTGCTTGACTGCGGCCTTCCATGCTTGACTGCGACCTACCATTCTTGAATGCAACCTTCTCTTTATCACTATGGCTTCCATCTACCATGGCTCCCTGCTACTGCGGTTACCATCTATGCCTGCGTATAAAATGTCTTCAAGAACAGCGTTAGAGGACTGCGTTTTGGCTGCTATAGGCAGCGTATAGACTGTGCGTATATAGTCTCCATGCGTACATCATGACAACATATAGAGTGCTGTGTATATAGTTTCCATAGCCAATAGATTAGGGCATCACATAACTGTTTCCATTGTTGTGCGTATAGTTGCTCCATTGCCAACGGAGTAGGGCATCATACTGCAGCTAGGGCATCATACTCTTTAGTAACTCTCCTTCTCCAAAAACCCAAGACATGGAGAGGAGATCACATGAAGAGTGTGTCTTCCATGACTTCAAATCCTTTTCTATCTATACTAAAACGTAGATGATGAATAGACATGTCTATTGGGCTTCTGAGCCTACTCAAGTTGCTGGTCGGCTTGATAATAATTCCATAATCAAAATAGATTCATATCTCCATAAATACTTATCGGAATTGGATGATCTTTAGATAAATCCTACACCTCTTGATGTGAGAGATCCAATAAAAATATCAGCTGCCATAAATAAGATGACCCACATGGAGTTTGGCCCCAGTTTCCAATTTTAACATAAAGGAATCCCATATCCTAGTGATTTGAGTTATGATATGATCCCAAATAATGTTTTTTTCTCCAATCACATAAGATTTACCAAGAAGCTTACCTTGTGTCTATTCTAATTTTCCTTACAATTTAGCTTTAATCTTCTGATATTCAATAATAGTCCACATTTTTCCATAATTTACTCTTTCAAAATATCTAACTCTTCATTTTTAACAGTGATTATTCTCTTCAAATTCTCAAACTCAACCTCTATAAGGCTGAAATGTGACAATACTTTATCTAACTCTTCAGATGAGTCTATCAATACTGAATGTTGAGAAGATGAAGATCTATGACATACATTCTCAACTATCTCCTTCCTTATAACTTACTCATATAATTCAATATAATTACTAATTTAAATAATTGTATTTCTTGCAATTTAGGAGCTTGTGCATGGTAAATATGTGGTATTCTCAACTTTTCCTTTAATGGTAGGATTTGACAATCTTTGTTTTTTACCAAAGCTTATATTGATTTCACATCTTTTGGGTCAACTCCCAAATTAATTATCCATTGCTCTAGCTCATCAACCCTCATTTTTTTGTTCTACTAGGAAATATTTCCTGCTTTAGCTATTTTTCAATTTTATTTTCCACGTTTTGCATTTTCCTCATGCTTACAAAAGTCTGCATTAAACCTCTGAATAACATTTCTCTAATATGGGTGTGCAAATAAAATTTTCAACTAGATTTACTTGATCTAGGTTAATGATTCCTATTGGATCATTATATTATTTTTTGTCAATCTCAATGCTTTCAAAGTGGAAAAAGTGGAGGAATCAACTCATAGAACCCTTTTTACCTAAAAATCCCAATTTGGCGAATTTGCATCTGAAACCTTTGAAAAGTAGTTTGAGGCATCAAAAAATGTATTTTTGGGGGTAAAATATTTCTACTTAAGTACACCACATTTTATCACTATTATACACACATATACCTTTCCAATAGTGTAGGAATCACCTTAATTAGAGTTTGTATCTAAAAGTTATGCCACATGAAAATTGACCTTCCTATTTTCGGTGCCATGATTCGAGAGGATACCACATCGGCCCCCATTATTCATTAAAAATGGGTTATCCACATGATCATGATGAATAATACTTTAAAAGAGTCAATATTGTAACTCTAATTAAGAGTTGGAGTCAAACTTAACCATTGGTAGGCTATCAGGCTATGTTATAATTGAGCCACTAAGCCGAAAATGGATTCCATTCTATTAGAGTTCATATTGTTTCATAGATGAGAAGTGTATCTGAGGTGGATAGGGAGAGAAAAAACAAAGAGGGTTTGCAAATTGTAGTAGCCTACATGCCACATACATCACTTCTTTGTAGAGATCATAATGGCCTCACCTTCTAGCTGGGTTTTCTCACGAAAGGGTTTCCCAAGTTTTATCTATTTTTTATACAAGAATAACACAATAATTAATGAATCTAGAAATCTAAGGAGAAATCAACCCTCATAGTGTAGATTTTAGATTCTAAGTATAATTCCATCAGATTTATTGTGATGAACAATCTAGTGGAATATACACAACAATTTATAGATCATATTGGTACCAGAGCATGTTTATTTGGGTGTACTATGGGGAGTTACAATGAATCAATAACTATTAAATTGGAAGTCAGAAAATCCTAGCTGTGGCTGATGAATCTGGAAATAACCCTCAAGATCTAGTAGAGGAGAGGTTTGCATGGTTGGAGGCATAAGTAATAGATATAAACTGTTATGTGATCATCCTCATGGAGGCCTTGACCAATAAACTTTGGATATTTAGAGAAGATAGAGGTTCTAATACAAAGGTCAAATTGGATGGGAAATCAAAATATCAGGAAGAACCTTAGAGGGAATCCAAGAAAGAAACATAAAAGGATAAACCTGATTCAAGTGTCATGAACTATTGATAGTCCCTATTCAAAATGGAAGTGAATGTCAACATCAAGTTGTATCAAGGTGAGATTGGCGCTCTAAAATTAAATCATTGGTTGTAGAAATTAGAAGTTTATTTTAGTTTTCATTATATAGAGAAAGTTTTTTTTTAGATATTTTTTTCTCAACTAAGATTAGAGGGCCACTCCTTGTCCTAGTTGGAAATCCACACAGAAACCTTGAGGTTGGAGGGTGATCCTTTATTGACTAAGTGGGATGATTTCAAAATCCTCATAAAGTCACAATTTTACTCTATCAGGTATGTAGAGGACCAGCGGATCCTGTGGCATTACTTTAGGTAGAAGCAGGGGTAGAGTGTATAAGAGTACACCAAATAATGTTAAGGATGTCCATACTGTTGGGTATATCCAAATAGAACCCAGATGTACTCCTTAAGTATCTGGGGGTCTACAAAGCTATCTATGGAAGCAAGTGATGTTATTCAACCAAGGTCTATGGACAACGCTTGTGTATAGGCATAATACCTGGATAACATAGGCCAGAAGAAAGGGAAATTAAGTGGTTCGAAACAGGAGGAGCACCAGGATGCTTCTATGGAGGGGAAGAAGAAGTGGAAGTGGGGGGAAATATTAAAAGATAGTATCCAAAATACACTAATGCAAAGATCCAAACAATCACTGTAACATTAAAATCCATAGAGAGGAGAAGTGTTGGAAGTTGAATCCAGAGCTCAAATTGAAGAAAAAAAGGAAATATACTAAAAAGAAAAATCTCATGGCCATTTATTCGAGCAAATAGGTTGAAATTATCTCCGTCATGGATGAAAATATTGCATGTACATTAGTGCAGATGGAGATGAATTTGAGTATCCTTTAATAACATAAGTAGAAGGAAATGACTAGATTCTTCCATACAAAAATACACGTCAAGAAGACAAATATTGATGCTCTATTCAACTCAAGATCATACAAAAATATAATTGCAATTGAGCTAGTCAAAAAATTGGGATTGAAATTTCGTGATCATCCAAGCCCATATTCATTGGGATGGGTAAATAAGGATGGGAAACTAAATGTAACCAAACACAACAAAACTAGATTTGTTATTAGTGTTGATTTTATTGATGTAGTAGAACTACATGTAGTTCCCTTTGATGTATGTGGAGTGGTGTTTATAAGTCCCTATATGTACATGTGAGATGCAATACTCATGCAGAGAGCCAAACAACACCACCTCATTAAGGATAGAGAATCCTTCACTGCCAACGTGCACAAGGGCAAGTCCAAAATTTCACCAGTAAGTTTCAATATATCTAAGAAATTAATCAGTTCTATCAAGAAGTATGGTTTACTATTTTAAAGAGAAAATAAGCCTATAGAAGAGTCAATGAGAGAAAATTCATCCGAGGAGGGTTGTACTAAAAGACAAAAACAACAATTGGAAGAGTTACTACAAGAATACATGGATGTATTCTAGGAGCCGAAATGGCTACCACCAAAGAGGGCAGTGGAGCATGAGATGTAGCTGTTGTCGAAATCCCCACTTCCAAATACTGGGTTGTATAGGAAGTTTGTTATAAAATCAAGTGAGGTGAAGAAGCAATTGTAGCAACTTCTAGAACAGTGTGTCATTCGACCAAGTATCTCACCATGTGGGTCACTCATCATCATTGCGCCATAGAAATATGCGACTTGGTGGATATGTATCGACTATAGGTAATTAAACAAAAATACACTTAAGAATAGGTATGGCATTCCCAAGATAGATGATCTACCAGAGAAGTTGTAGAAAACAAAATACTTCACCAAGATGGACTTAGAGTTTGGATATCAATTGGTTCGAATTATAGAAGATGATATCTGGAAGACTACCTTCAAAACCAAGAAATATTTCATTCCATTTGGCTTATGCAATGCACATACTATATTTATGAGGTTAATGAACGATATACTGTGCCCTTTTATAGATTCATTTGTTATTGTCTATTTGGATGATATACTAGTATATAATTCTACTTGGGAGGAGCACATATCACATTAGATGTAGGTGCTAGAGACATTAAAGAAACACTAGGTATTGGAAAATCTCAATAAGTGTGAGTTTTCACAATAGCCTTTGGTGTATCTAGGGTATGTGATAGGTGGAGAAGAGCTAAAGATAGATCTTGCCAAGATGGAGGCCATCATGAAGTTGCTAGTGCCTATGAATGTTTTTGAGGTTAGGATTTTCGTTGGGGTATCATAATACCTAAGGAAATTGATAGCCTCATTTTCAACAGTATTAGCACCACTCCACACCATAATAATAGGTGGTAAGAGTGTCTAGTGGAGAAAGGGTCAACATAGGGGCTTTGAGGAGTTAGAGAAACATATTAATTAAGCACTAGTTTTGGCATTACCAAAATTGTAGTAGCCCTTTGAAGTGGAGACATATGTGAGTGGGTATGATATGGGAGGTCTCAATGTAGGGAGGAAGCCATTCATGCTATCTTTATGAAGTATTTTATGGGGTGGTTCTTAACTATTGTACCTACAAAAAGGAGCTCTATGCCTCGATGAAAGTTGTGAAGAAGTGTACACACTAATTGATGGGAAAGGAAATAATAATCCACACAAATCACCAACCACTAATTTATATGTAGGCCCAGTTTAAGCTACAACAAACTAGAAATTACAAGTGGATGGGGTTTTTACAATAATTTCCTTTAATGATCAAGTATAAGAATGGAAACACAAACAAGTTGACCCACATGATTTCAAGCCCACTCACAAAAATTGCAAAGGTAGACTCATGTTCACAATGATGAAAACACAATTGACTACCATCTCTATGAAAAATTACTCTACATGTTGGATAAGTTATGTGTTCCTAAATGTGAGCAACTTTAGCTAATGAGAGAGTCTCACACCTTCAAGTTCACAACAAACTTTGATGTAGGGAAGAGATTGGCTAGCTTGCAAAGGTATGTGTAATCACCCAAGATGTAAGAACAAGTAGATAGGTTCATAAGAGGATGCATTTTTTGTTGTACTGACGATCCTAGTAATAAGAAACAAAGTCTATATCATCCCTTTCCCATACCCACTCATCCTTAGGAAATCACTTCCATGGAAATTGTAGGATGTTTACCACCAACTAAGAAGGGACATGATTACCTATTCATAGTAGTTGAGAGGTTCAACAAGATGTGTGTTCTAATGCCCTGTGAATAGACCATTGGTGGGAAAGAAGTAGTAAGTTTTTTCTTTGGATAGGTTTGGGTGCATTTTGGGATACCACGGAGCATCATTTCCAAAAGGGACCCAACATTTCTCAATTAATTTTGGAATACATTGTGGTACAAGACAAACACAAAGTTAAATAGGTCTACAAAAGTCCATGCACATACGAATGGGCAGGAAAAAGTAGTCAACGTGATTTTGATGCAATTTTTGAGGGGTTACAATTAGAAGGATATGAATACTCGAGATGAAAATATGGTATATATACAAAACTCTTATAATAGAGTAGTCCACACTTCTACTTGTAATTCCCAATTTGAAACTTGTTGTGGATATTTTCCACGTTCACCTATTGCATATGGGAAACAAGAAAGAGTGGGGAAGGATATTTTAGGGGATGCCTTAATGGCATATTTTTTGTTGTTGAAAATATCAGGTAGAGCCACCAACATGTATAGGATACACTATAGAAATCGTATAAAAAATGCAAGGCTAGGCATGATCAACATAAGAAAAATAATTCATTCAAGGTGGGATATAGAGTATGGCTATAGTTGAACAATGAGAGGCTATGGTGTCCTGCTAAGAAAATTAAGGCTCTACAATATGGTCCCTTTTAGATACTAGAGAAGGTGGGAGATAATTCCTATAGATTCAATATACCACTATAGATGCACATGTACTCAGTGGTGAATGTAAAGAATAAGAAACTCTATGAGCTTTCCATGTTATATCAAGAAGAGGAACATGTCCTGCCTTATGAAGATGATTTGTTACTAGATGCTTAGGCAGAGTTAACAGAGGATGCAATTTTGTAGAGGAGGTCTAAAACTACAAGACAAGGAAACATAACCAGTTGTAGTTGGGTTGAAAGGATAACTTCTAGGCAAAGCTAAATGGTACACCTAAGAGAATGTGGAGGAAAAATATCCTCACCTCATTTAGTAGAAGTTATTGGGGACCAAAATACTCCAAAAATGGGGAGGTGTGATCTATATTGGATAAATATATTATTTTTCATCCATATTGAAACTTTTAGATTGAAAAAATTGGAGGAATTAGCTCACATGACCATTTTTATTGGTGGGTCCCAGTTTGGAAAATTCATGTTTGAAACCTTCTAGAAATGGTTTGATGCATCAAATGGAATCTTTGAGGGGTAAATCATTGCTACTTAAATACAAACATCCTAACACTATTCTTCACACATACACCTTTCCAATGGTGAAATAATGACCTCAATAAGAGTCAATATGCAAAAGTTATGCGCTAGGAGGTTGACCTTCTTGTTTTGACCACCATGACTTGAGAGGATGCCACATCATCCCCCATTATTCATGGAAAATGGGATATCCATTTGATCATGATTAAGAAGGCTTTAGAAGAGTCAATATTATAACTCCATTTATATATTGAAGGAGTCCAACTTAACCACTAGTAGGCTACTAGGTTGTGTTATAATTGAGCCACTAGGAGGAAAAAGGATTCCATTCTATTGGAGTGCATTTTGTTTCATTTATGAGAAGAGTAGACAAGAGTGAATTAGGAGAGAGAAAATAGAGAGGGTTTGTGCATTGTAGTAGCCCATGAGCCACAAGACTCACTTCTTTGTACTTGCATCCATTTCCATTTTGAGAAAGAGAGAAAAGTGACCTCACCTTCTAGCTGGGTTTTCTCCTGAAAGGGTTTCCCAAGTTATATCTTTTGTTAATTTGTGGTTTGTGAATTTATTTCGTTGTTCTTCATTTTCTGCATATTTTATCTATTGCGTGGATAAGCATAACACAATACTTAATGAATCCAAAAATATAAATAGAGATTAACCCTCATAGTGTAGATTTTTTATTCTAAGTATAATTTCATTAGATATGTTGTGACAAATTTTCCAATGAAATATCCATGACAGTTTACACATCATTTAAGTGAAAATTTAGCTACCTCATAGTCACCTACTTCTTCACTACCTCGACTTTAGGTTCTGATACAATGTTTAATTATCCTTTATCAAATCTAGAGCTGATTGTAATCTAGTTTGTGAAGATCCCTACCTCCAAATATATGGATACAACCCCTGTTTATCTTAATGTTTTGTTCTTCATTTATATAGATCGAGAAAAAATGTTTTCCTGCTTTGACCGACCTACTATTGCTTAAATATCATTATGTTCTTGAACACTTATACTTCCTATGTTTGTTGATGGAACAAAGTCAATTGAGAAAATAGACTCACTTGTTGTTGCTTCCTCTATATTCTATACTGTGTTTCTTCTTTCGTCTGATTTCCTCCTAATTATTTTCTTCTTTCCTAGTTGCTCATCTTCTTCCATATATGTGACTGTATGAGAGGACTCAGGATTGATCCTTTTATTATTCTTCTCATGATGTTGTGGTGTCTTTATTATGGATGGGTAAGTTGACTGGGCAAGATCTTGTACTTGACTTTCATTCACTAAACATTGTCCAAACTTTCTTGATTTTCTAACTTTTCTAACTCCGGTTTACATACATGACCATAAAGACCAAATTAGGGGAGTTTTGAGTTATAAAATGGGCCTCCTAAGGAAATTATAAATTAATAGTGGAAATAATAAAATAAGATTAATTTATATCATCAAATTTTAGAGGGAAAAAAGTTTTTTTTGTTTTGTTTTGTTTTTTTTTTGTTTTTTGTTTTCAACGCGTATTTTCAACTTATCTCCCTATTTGTTTACTCAAATTTTGAGTAGCAACACTCATTGGACATAGAATTTAATTCCTCATCGAAGGAGTACCCATGTTTCATACTTTCGATGGACCCCACTACACGAAAAATGAGAACTACATGAAAAATATTATTGCAATCACATTTTTTCATGTATTTCTCCTTTTTCTCGTGGCAGGGTCCATCGAAAGTATGAAACATGAGTACTCCTTGGATGAGGACTTAAAATTTTCTTCCAACTAGTGCTCCTACTCAAAATTGAGTAAAACCTTAGGGAGATAAGTTGAAAATACGAGTTGAAAAAGTAGTTTTATTATTTTATTATTTTTTAACCTTTTTACTTTTTTACTACAAAAAGGGTGAATCATCCCCCATGTTTGACATCATCATCTTGAATCCTATTGGTTCCTATAAAGTTTATTTTGGTTGTACATTTTTCTTAGTAGGCCCATTTTATACCTCAAAATTCCCCTAATGATCCCTTCTTCATTCTTTTCTCTGTAATTATAAGGTTTGGATCATATGTCCATGGTTCTCCCTATTGAAAACCCATTTCCTTGAGCATTTTCTTAGCTACCTTTAATGATGATCTAACATTGAAAATAAAAGTTGTAACTTATTTCTTTAATTTAAATGTTACCTTTTGTTTCTTGGATGAAAAATGAACAAAAATGTGAAGTTAATATCTGCCTTCTATATCATAGAGAAAAAATCCTCATTGTCAAGAACACTAGTAATATGCAAAGTTGATATTAGAAAGCATAAATTATGGTTTATGTATGATTTTGAAACAAATAGTAGTTTCCCACCTTTGGGTATGGACTCAATTCCAATAGTATTTTGAATTGTTAAAAAACTCCAAGATGGAAATCTTCATGGATAAACACACAAGCAATAAACACAAATTGATTAACATATTTAATGAAACCTATATTCGCGAGGTTTTCTTCTAACTAATGAGGTCCAATGAATTATTAAACAATGGTCACCCATCTCATCTTCTATTTTCGATTGAACATGATCTTCTATTTTCGATTGAACATGTTGAAATTTTATCGCTTGAAAATATAAGAACACGTACACAAAATATGACTGAAACCTAAAATATCTAATGAAATTAAACTTTGGCACTTGGAAATGCATAATCTTAGCTAGATACTAATCATAAATGAACTTGACCAAGGGTTTGAGTGAAAATGGGAAGATAGAAGTCATGAATCATAAAATATCTTCATTAATATTCCTATCATGGCCATAGCCTAAAAGTATACACATCATGGTTATAAGTTGGGAAGAAAATTTAGGAAAATTACTAGCTTCATAGCGTGGAAAAGTTTTAGACATGGTAGGATCATTATCCAAATAAGATTGTAATAGAGTGACCATTATTTTGAGCTCAACTTATTAAAATTATAAATTAAGGTATTTTCTTGAATAAAATGACTTTCGAGAGTTTCAGTAATTTCTAGCATCTTGAGACTTGACTAGGAATTCAATACAAATAAAATTGACCCATTTTTTGATATTACAAACCTGTGACCATTATTTTGAGCTCAACTTATTAAAATTATAAATTAAGGTATTTTCTTGAATAAAATGACTTTCGAGAGTTTCAGTAATTTCTAGCATCTTGAGACTTGACTAGGAATTCAATACAAATAAAATTGACCCATTTTTTGATATTACAAACCTTTTAGTGGGGATGTAATTTAGTGCACACAAGGATACAAAATAAACTAAATAGTAGGTTTTGGGAACTATAATTTTGGCTAGGTGAGACTCACAAACATGAAAATAATCATTGAGGTCTCATAAACAATCATGAACTAATTGTCAGATTTCATACAGGTTGACTTAAGATACAACAATGTTAAATACTTCACCATCTCGATCTACCATATTAATGTTAAATACTTCACCATCTCGATCTACCATATTATGTTCCTCTGTGGTTAAAGGTTGAATTGTCTTATTGAAATTAGTAGATTTCATTTAAAAAAGAAAAGCAAGAATAGTTGTTGAAAATACATAGAATTGCCCTTTGTTGTTAAATAAATAATTATAATTTTTTTGGTTAGCTTTAACAATTGGAAACATAAAAATTTATCATATCCGTCTTTTACACTATAACCCTCATTTTCCACTTTAATTGCAAGCTTTTGACACCTTTATTACTATTTCACACCTTTTATCCTACGAGATTTGAGTTTGAAACATGACACGTTATTATTGGCTAAGAATACAGATGTAATGAATATTTTGAATAACATGTCATGCCATCCCATGTCACACTAGTTATCCCATGATCACATCCCAAGTCATACCATGTATAGATATTTTTATGTAATAGTAAATGCTTTAATTATATTTGCATCATTTGCTTGTCATATTGCATTTGTAATACATTTCACAATAGAGTATAGTGGGGTACAGGTATCAAATATTTCTAAGGTGGATTTCAACCAAATTAGAGGGCTGCAAAATTTATAAAAGGTATAAGAGAAATATTTTGAGTTAGTAGAAGGGAAATTTTGAAGTACCCCACCTCTTGATAGTGTACATGGGTGGTTGGTATGCTACACCACTTTATCCTTCTCCTATTTTGAGGCATATTTGCTTGTTTTAACCTCACTGTAACTAGTAATATTTATATTTATAGTAATTTGATCATGTTATTATGCAAGGTTTCTAAAATCTATTTCATAATGAATCAATTGTAATTTTTGTACTAATGTGCATTTCATGCATTTGATAAATATTGGGTTGGATTTCTAGTTTTTTTATTCAAAAAATAGCTTGTTCATTATATGTCATAACTTATAAAGAATAAAGTGGAGTGCAAGACCACACCCCATGTCTTTAGCCTTTCATTTTGCAAACTTCCTTATGATGTCTTCCGTCTTATTTGAAATCAACATGTTCATTTAATAGACATAAATAATTTTCCTTTATGTGAATCTAAGGGAGTTATTGAATTATTTTTATATGTATATATGTGCTTAACGATGGATGAAATTATACAACCTATGTTGGATGGAGATTCCTTGATTGGTACTCTCTCAAAAACGATGGATGGGTTGATTGTGTACCCATTGGATTTTCACCCTCCAAAGGTTCATTCGTTTCTGAGGTGAAAAAGTTTTGCTTCATAAGTAACTATAATATTTTTTTTTACAGAAACGGGTAGTGTATATATTAGAATCTTGGCCTTAATGCCAAAGAGCATATTACAAAGGGTGAGTCTAAAACGATAAGTGCCGAGCAGCCTTGCATGACTGTGGCATTTATGATTAGCTCACATCTTTTCTTAGCTGCAACTATGTGATCAATTTCAGAGATTTTCCCAAGCTTGTGGGTACAAACAAACTGATTTAACAGAAAGAAATAAAACATGACAATGTTCTAAATTAAGGGATTGGTTCCATATTTCCTGACCGCCTCTGAGCAGAGCACTAGCCGTAAGAAGGGCTGCTTTGTTAGCTCCAGTGTCTGCCTCTTTATTATTGGCTCTCAACACATGATAGAATTTTAAATTCTGGAAAGAATCACCAAGGTCTGAAATTCTGTGAATCAACCTTGCTAGCCTTAGGTCCTTTGGCTTAGAACGAGTCACCATAGTATTAATAATAGTCTGAGAGTCTCCAATAACATTAACCTCCCTGATGTTCAACACTTTCAGGATCTTGAGTCCTTGATAAAGAGCCAAAGCCTCCGCTTGGATGCTGGAAGCGATGCCCAAGCCCCAGGCGAAACTATAAATCCTAGATCCAGCTGGGTTAAAAATAACTCCTCCAGCACCAGCTCTTCCAGGATTGCCCTTAGCAGCCCCATAAAAAAATAGAGAGTGCCTCTGATGGTTTGCAATCTATCCCTGGAGCTCGTTTGCTATAGCCCTTATTTGCTAAGCTTTTGGGAGGGAGATGCTCTTAACCAAATTTTGGAATTGTAGATCGAGCGAAGAGCCCCAGTTTTTATCTTGCTGAGAGAGATTTAAATCATCTTTGTGGTCTCTCAGGCACTCTTTTAACTGACATTTAATTTTAACTGCCACTAACTTGACGTCTTGCTCATAGTTTCTGAAAATCCTTTTGTTTCGCTCAAGCCAGATCTGCCAACAGGTAATTTTAGGGAGGATAAACCAAGCAGTTATGATAATTTTTTTTTTTGGAGGAGGACCAAGGTACCTTTGCAGCCATTTGTCAAAAAAATCAGCAGTGGAGGAAGGCAACTCGAAGCTGGCACTCAAAGTATTCAGCAGCGTGGACCAGATCTGCAAAGTGAAGGAACATTCTAGCATCAAATGAGAAATGCTTTCTTGATTTACCTTGCAAAGTCTGCACCTTGAAGGGCCGTAGAAGCCACACTTCTGCAGATTGTCGTTAGTCAAGATTTTGGAGTGGCATAATAGCCAATTGAAAAAATCAATTTTAGGCAGAGAGGGGTGGTACCAAATCCCTTTCCAAGGCTCTGGATTCCTGGCCACATGGGGGTGCTCGCATAGCTTGGTGTATCCCTAAGCAACGGATTAACCACCAGCCTGCACACCCCAACCTCTAGAATCCCTGCTTCGCATCCACGTTGGGGCCAATTCATGAAGCTTGGACAACAGTTCCTTGCGTTCTATGGCCAAATCTGGGGGCGTTTCAATTTTCCAGCCAACCCAGCGTGAATCCTGCCAGGCTGAGATATCCCACAGGGAACGCAATCCAACATCGTTAATCCAACTGCGCAACGCATGGAGAGAGGGACAATCTCCCAGCGGCTCATTGTTCATAATTTTGTCTGTCCAAAGGTTGATCCTTTTTCCATTGCCAAGGACCCAGAAGGCATGAGTATTTATAAGCTGACAGGATTTTGAACAGAGCTTCTGGAAGGGCGAGTTCAAGAGCGGCAGAGGATGGTCTAGACAACGGGAATGCTTGCCCTTAAAAGATTTTTTCCAAAGAGCTATATGAGCCCAACCAGGGATAGGAGCAATAATTCTCCAAATGAGCTTAGCTCCCATGGCGATATTTTGGTATCCAAGATTTTTGAAGTTCAAGCCTCCTTCCAAGAGCGGGTTGGAGATGGGATCCCAGCTGACTAACATAAAATTTTTCTCATTTTGCTTGCACCCCTTCCAAAAAAATTTCCAAATAATCTCCTCCATTTTTCTGAGAATCCTAGAGGGAGCAAGAAGAACAGAAAACTGAAATAAGGGAAGACTATTAAGCACAGATTTAATGAGGACAGACTTACCGACAATGTTGAGCCAGGAAAAGCCCCAGGCAAGCAGCTTGTTCTTGAATTTCTCTAGTTGGGGAAGCCAATATCTGTTGAAGGATATTTTAAGAAAAACAAGAAGGCCCAAATACTTGAAGGAAGCCCAAATTGAGGAGGTTACGAAACCAAGGGTTTTGGAAATGGAATTGAGCATGTTGGAAGTGGTGTTCCAGCAATAGATATGGAATTTTCCATTGTTTAAACTGCTTCTTGAAATCAGACAAAACTCGTCTAGGGCTCCTTTAAAACTAGAGGTTATGAGCACAGAGGCAGCTCCCAATAACAAGGTGTCATCCACAAAGAGGGCATGGTTGATGTTTTTAACACCTCTTGCTATACAGAGCCCAACAATTTCCTGATCCATCATTTTTTTGTCTAGATAGAAGCTGAGGACAGAGGCTTGAAGAACAAACAGAAGGGGTGAAAGTGGGCACCCCTGCCTGAGACCTCTCGTGGCTTTGAAAAAGTCAGCAGCTCTACCGTTTACTAAAGGAGCAATCCAAGGCTCTGAAATGCAGGCCTGAATCCAATTTATAAAGTTCTCCCCAAATCCAAATTTGTGTAAGACTTTCAGTAGAAAACTGTGCTTGACTCTATCAAAAGCATTTGCTAAATCAAGCTTGACAACCATACCTTTTTCCTTGCGACTCATACTTGAGTGGATTGCCTCTTGGACCAACAAGTAGTTGTCCACTATCTGTCTCCCTTGAATGAATCCTCCTTGGTTTTCTGGAATGACTTTGGGGAGGATGAGCTTAAGCCTATTAGCAATAACTTTAGTAATCATTTTATAACCAATGTTGCATAGCGATATCGGACGAAACCTGTTGAACATGTTGGCTCCTTTCTCTTTGGTAATGAGAGCATGAAAAGCAGAGTTTGTGTTGCCTTCTATTTTCTGGCAAGCTTGGGACTTGATAACCATTTTGTATAGGTCTTTTTCCACAATCTACCAGTAAGATTGGAGGAATCTCGATGTAAATCCATCTAGTCCAGGGGCTTTGTCCAAGTCCATGGCGAAGAGGGCATCCTTGACTTCATTCTTAGTGACTTTAGCTTCAAGAAGGTGATTCATTTCAACAGTAATCAAGGAGGAAACCACGTCAATCATGTCAGAGCTTTGGTCCAGATTTTTATCTTCACTATACAGGCTTTGAAAGTGAAGAGAGGCAACTTTTTTGATGCTTGCATTGTCTTTATGAGTAATAGTGCCATCTTTGATTTCGGAAATGGCATTGGTACATTTCCTTGCCTGAGCTTGTTTATGGAAGAAGGAAGAGTTCCTGTCCCCTGCTTTAAGCCAAAGACCGCGTGACTTAATTCTCCAGTACTCTTCTTCTGCTAGACAAGCCTTGTGGAAGTTTTGCTGGAGCTGGGCTTCTTTATCTAGAAATTATTTGGTTATATTAGCTGTTTCAGCATGGAGGTGGTGATTTTCTAGATTGCATTGAATATTTTTTCTTTCATTTGATAGATTGGGCAGAGTTTTAACCCAGGTTTTTAAAGCCCTTTTCACTCTTTTGAGCATCTCCTCCCAGACAAAAAAGGGGGGGCCTTTTACCGGCTGCATCCAGATGTCCTTAACTAAATGCATGAAGTCTGATTCATTAGTCTAGAGCGGGCTGAATCTTAAGGGGATTAGACCTAGGTCAAGCTGAGACACCAGTTCCAGCTTGATGGGTTTATGGTCTGAAGTGCTGCAAGGGAGAATATGAACTCTAGCCTCTAACCCAAGTAGAAGAAAAGAGCTTTGAATTAAGAATCTATCCAATCTAGCAGCAATATGACCAGGGCCAATTCTTTTGTTAGTCCAAGTGTACTTACCAAAGATTGGCTTGATGTCCAGGAGGTCCCAGTCCTGCATAAGATCCTCTGCCCATTCCCTTGCCGGATCTCGAACAATGCTACCTGTTAGTGTCGGTCTTAAGCCCTCCATCAGTGATCAATTGCTCTTTGCATGTGCATGGTTAGGTGTCTCATCAGTGTCAATTTTGCATCCCGCTAGGCATGCCATAACACTGAATGGAGGAAGCTAGTCATTTTTCCCTTCTTGGCTTTGCTGGATGAGGTCATACTACAATGTAATTGAGTCATATTTGTCGTTATTTTGTCTTGATGTCCCATGGTCTTAGGTCTAGGGTTTTGAGTTAAAATTATGTCAAGGTCACGAGTCAAGGTCAGTGAGTGCCCAGCAAGCCAGAAGGAGGTATGTACATGTGTTTCATTGTTACTTTCATCATCTACAGATCATTTTATGCCTTGGATTTAAAAACCCTGTTTTTAAGTCCAAGGATCATAACAAATTTGTAAAAATAAAGAAATTCTCAGAAAGTTTGCTAAAGTGCCGGCAACAACCCTGGTTCCTTCTCCACAGTTCGTCAGATGGTCAACCTGCAAAAAGAACGAAGTCAAACGCATCAAAAGAGCTCATTTCAGGACAAAATGACTCCAAAACAGTGTGAAAAAGAATGTCAAAGTATAAACATTATAAAGTGGGTTTTTGAGTTTAATATTTTTTTAAATGGAAGCATATAAAGGTTAATTCCCTCTTTAAAGATTCTCATTGTGCATTTGTCAAACAAGAATTTACAAGACAAAGGCAAAGGAGACAATTTCGGGCAGCATCCAGCAATTTCAGTGCCTGGGAGTGCGCGCGGACATCTGGGAGAGGTGCGCTGTTACCTGGGCGGTGCGCGGCTCTAAGAGAGCAAAATTTACACAGAAATTTGCATGCGCGCGGTTACCTGGGCAGTGCGCAGACATCTGGGAGAGGTGCGCGGACATCTGGGCAGCGCGTGGTTTTCAGGCCATATAAATTCATTTGATCAGCAAACCTTCTTCAAACTCATCCATATTTGCCGAGGTATGTCTCCCCTACGTGTTTTGTGGTGGTTTGATGAATCAAAAGGAGGTTTTCAATCATAATCTCATGCAAGAAATCCATGGAGGAATGATTGGTGTTTTGCAAGCTTATGTTTGACAGTTTGTTTGTTTTCAAGGCAGTGTTTCCTTATATCCCCCCTTTCATTTTCCATTGATATTCACATATGTGTATATGTCATTTTTATTAATCTCATATGCAAATTAGACCTAAAACCCTAGTTCTTTCTAACCATCCAAATCTTAACTTTTCCCCATGCTACATGATTAAAACCCCAACACTTTGTCACACAACAAATTCATGTATAAAAACACAACAAAATGAAAAAGAAAACATGGTAAAAACAAAAAACAAAAAGAAAGTGATGACAAGGCATGCACACAAGAGTTGTAAAAACAGTGAAAATGCCATTTGCATAGCCTTATAAAAAAAATATAAAGAAAAATGTCATCTTGCTGTGTATATGTCAGAGGTTGCAAGCTATGTTAAATTCATGACAAAAATCCATTAAATGCACAGCTGCATACCTATAAAAAAAAAAGATCAGTTCTGTTGTGATTAGGGTTTTGCATTAACATGGTATTCTTCCCCATCCTTAAGACTCTGTTTTTCCCTATATATTCCCCATATGAAAACCTATCTTCAATTGCATCTCCCTTCATGAAAAATTCCTTATGCAAATTGAATGTCCATCCCAATGTCAAAGCAAACAGTGAAACCCTAATTCCCAATGACAAATGCAAAATGAAACTACCCCTGTTTGAATGAATTGCTGTTACAAAAACTAGTTGGCAGTGATTATTAAAAGGGTTTCATTGTCCCCCTAAACCTAATCTTTTCCCTAAATTCCCAAGTTACCAATTCCCTCTCCCTTCCTCTTGCAATCAAATACCCTAACTCCCTGTTTCCCAAAGCATCAAATGGCCAGTCCAAAGGTTATGAAAAACATAGTATACTCCTCAAAGACATGCAAAATGAAATGAGCTGCCTGTTATTTGTACATAA
>APFE030226477.1:267709-280762 GCA_000404065.3 Pinus taeda | reverse complement strand
ATGGGGTTGAAATTGACCAAAGAAGACAGCAGCAAGGATTTTGATCCAAAATTGTACAAGAGCATAGTTGGCAGCCTTATGTACTTGACTGAAACTAGTCCGGACATTATGCATGATGTCAGTTTAATCTCCAGATTTATGGAAAGACCGAAAGAGACTCATTGACAGGCAGCCAAGAGGATTCTAAGGTATGTGAATGGAACGAAGGGGTTTGGTCTTTTATACACCTCTTCTGAAAGTTTCATGTTGCCAGGTTACAATGACAGTGATTGGGCTGGAAGTGTTGATGATAGGAAAAGCACATCGGGATATGTGTTTCATATGGGATCGGGAGCCATCTCATGGGCTTCCAAGAAGCAACCAGTTGTGTCTTTGTCGACAACAAAGGCAGATTATGTGGCAGCAACAACAACAACATGCCAAGCAGTATGGTTGAGAAGAGTTCTCAGAGATTTGTGTCATGAACAAGAAAATGGCACAACCATTTACTGTGACAAGAGCTCGGCAATAGCATTGTCTAAAAACATTGTTTTTCATAAAAGGACAAAGCACATAGACAGCAAATTTCACTTCATACGTGAATTGGTTAACAATGGTGAGATTGTTTTGCAGCACTGCAGAACAGAGGATCAACTAGCTGTCATATTGACAAAACCATTGGGAAAGAAAACTTTTGATCAAATCAGGAAATGCCTGGGTATGCAGAAAAAACCCAGTAGTTGAAATTAAAGGGGAGTGTTGGAATTTAATTCCAACTGCAACATAAACAACTGGACAAAAATCCGATTTGTTGTAGATATTCCATATTATTGGTTGCCTAAAATTCATCTTTGATATTTTCCACATTAATGTGCATTAAATTTTCAGAATTAAATTCCCCTGCAACGACACACTTCATTTCTCCAAAAGGCATCACCGCTTGCTGCATTCAATATGCAAATAAGCTTTAGAAGATATTTTTATTATTTTATTGTTTAAAGTCAAATATGAACAACAATTATTTCTATATATTTAGAATGTTAGAAGAATGTTAGATAGCATGAGAGTCTGAAAAAAAAGACAGAGAAGAAGGTAGAGAAGAGAAAACAGCTAGAAAATAGAGTCGTTGTGTTTTGGAGCAGCAATGCATTGTACAGGTTGTTTCAGCAACACACTGTGTGGTGTTTCAGCAATTGTCTGCCAGATGTTGAAACATGAATCTGTGTTAAAAAACAGAGTTTGTAGAAACAGAGTATGGAGTTTTTTGTTATCCCAGAACTGTAGTTCTGAAGAAGTTTGTAATTTTTATTATCATTTTTATGGTTAATAGAAACAAAGCTTTTCTCCATATCTTCTTTGTCAAGATTTCTCTCATTTCATTGTGTTGAGTTGAGGAACTTTGCTTCCTCTGTTTTGTTTGAAATTATCAGAAATTTCCATCATGGTATCAGAGCGTTGTTCTATGTGATTTTCTTTTTGGAATTTTAGCAAAAAAAATTTCCAACATGGAAATGAGAAAATACTCAAATACAGTGTGATTTTGGGAACTACTGAAATTGAATTCGCTAACTAGGGTGAGGCTTAACCCCCGTTGAAGCTAGTTTGAAGAATCACACCTCAAACCCTTCCTCCTTGAAAACTCGCCAACTTGAGATGCAAAGAGAAATTATCCAAAAACATTTCTTGCTCTTCATCCTCCTTTTAAAGTTGGGCGGCTAAGAAGAACCTATGGTAAATTACCTTGGGTGGATAATTACGTGGGCTAAAGTCATCACTCATATATAATAATATATATATATATAATATATATATATAGATATATATCATTTGGATTAAACTCGTCCAACTTGGATCAATTATTTGGGGATATTACACTTCCTCTTACTTGAAATTATTTGCTCTCAAGAAATTTTAATGTTGGATGTTGCAGTATGTCCTCTCCTTCCTAGGCGTCTTTGGTAGACTAATATTTCCATTGTATCAAGTACTCACGGATGGTCCTGCTCCAAAGCTTCTTTTCTCACACCTCCAACACATCGCCTGGAATTGGGTGAAGATGTCCTTCGTCATCTAATGGGGGTAAATTAGGGGATGATTTTTTGTTGTTTAGTATTGCCTTCTTCGAAGAAGAAACATGAAATACATGAAATATGTTATGGATTTTGCTCTCTGTTTGAAGCTCCAATTTATATGCCACTTCTCCTATTCTTTGGATAACACAATAGGGACTGTAGAACCATGGCTTTAACTTTTCTTCTCCTTTCTACTTGAAGATATATTATATGTACGGTTGTAGTTAGAGGAAAACTACATCTCCCACTTGAAAATTTATTTCTAACCTTTGTCAATTTGCATATAAGTTATGTGAATTCTGAGCTATCTGTATGTTATCCTTGAGTGCCCAGAGAATATCCTCACATCCATGGATCCAATCATTTTCTAATGGTGCCCTTCTGTCTCCAAATGTTGTGTTCATGAAAGAAAATGCCTCATATCCATAGAAGGCTTGAAAAAGTGACATCCCTATGGACCTCTGATAAGTGGTGTTATAGAAATATTCTCCTAAATACAACCACTTGGCCCATGCTCTTTGTTTCCCTATGACATAGTTTGTAAGGAACTTTCCATCCATTTATTTAC
This sequence comes from Pinus taeda, assembly GCA_000404065.3. Taxonomy (NCBI): domain Eukaryota; kingdom Viridiplantae; phylum Streptophyta; class Pinopsida; order Pinales; family Pinaceae; genus Pinus; species Pinus taeda. The sequence continues at coordinate 278,143 of APFE030226477.1, read as the reverse complement.
TAGATTATGTATGTTCATCAGTGTGTGGGTGGTAACTTGTACTAGGAGTAAGTTTTGCACCTGTTAGCATAAATAACTCTTACCAGAATGCCCCCATGAAATTGCTATCGCGGTCACTAAAAATGGTTTTACAAAGCCATGTAGATGGAATACTCCTTGGAAGAATATTTTTTCTATCTGAGATGCAAAGCTTCTAGAGGAAATCATGAAGAAGTGGGCATATTTGGTCAAAAAATCTACCACCATGAAGATACAATCTTTGCCTTTGGATGAGCGTAGCCCTGTAATGAAACCCATGGAGAGACTTTACCATTTTTGTTTCGGAATGAGCAGTGGTTGTAAAAGACATGTTGGTTTTGTATGTTCAACCTTATTACACTGACTAGTACCACATTCCTAGACGTATTTGATAATGTCCCTCTTGTGTCCCTCCCATGTGAACGTCTACCTAATGGTCATGTATGTCTTTCGGAATCTCGAATGTCCTGCTAGATGGGAGTCATGGGAGGTTTGTATGATCTTCATCTTCAGTTAGGACTCTGGTACCATATAGATTCGGTCCTTATAATAGATAATGTAATTGACAACTTTATATCATTTCTCTGTTGACTATCCATCAAGAATCTCACAGGCTTACCGGTTCCTTGAATATTTCACCAAAAGATGGCACTTCTAGTCTTCCACAATGTCCATGATAAGGCCATTTTCCCCCTTGTTGGAGTTGTATATCGTGAAGTATTCTCTCAACTTTGTCCATACCCTATCTATTATTTATAATGAAAGTCCAACAATCATGGAAAACTTGAATAAATGACCTTCCTCTGCTAGTACAAAATGAATTTGATCCACCTTTAGACTTTCCCTAATGAATTCGAGGGAAAACAATCTCATGGGCACAAAAAGAGGAAGCCTGTAAAGGGCAACGAATGCTCAATACAATCTAATCACAACATGATCTTCAAATGGAAACCAATATCCAACTTTGATATCTTTGCTAAGTTGTAAGAAGCTTTGAGGCTTTGGTAGGAGACATGATGGCATGCAACTATTTATGATGGAATAAATGACTGACATGAAAGAGGTAGTGAAATATTCAAAGCCTTCATAACTTGGGAGCATTCTCATAGTATCAGTCCAGTTTACTACTAATTGTTTCCTCTTATGAACATCCATTATGTTCAGACCTAAATGCATGAATCTTTGCACATGAACATAAAGAAACAGATAAAAAACCAATGATGGAAATCTAAAGAAGGTAGTAAGATTTAAATTTGACAACTAAGACTTTATTGAGCATTCCTAGAAAATTTGAATATCAAGGATAGTTTTAGGTTGCATGATTATATTGAACATTCCTACATAATATGACAATCAAAAAAGCATCATCCCTTCCCAAAACACCAACAATTACTTGTAGAATTGGTTTAACATGTTTGTCAAAAGTTTCCAAGGGAAATTGAGTTGGTTCAGTATATAAAACTTTAATTCAAGGCATAAGATAAAAAGATAATTGGGTATAGTTTCCAACAAAAAATATTCGAAAATATGCCACAAAAAGTATAAGGTTTTGAAGGGGGAATGTCTAGGGCTTTCTAAATTAGAAGAGCAAAGGCCTAAAAGATAATTTCTCGTATAACATTCATCACAAAACATTTCTGGGGATACATTCCATAAGGTAACCAGACGATAAACTCAGGATAAACATATGTATGAGGAATTATAGCAAAGAAAATACCCACTTTTACTACTATAGTGTATACAATCGAATCAATTTGACCTGCTAAGACATTCTAGCGGAGTTCTATCAAATTTAAGGAGAAAAGAGGGTCACCGACATCCCTCTCTCTTTACATGCTTTCTTTGACATTTTAAAGAGACTAAGTGGCTGCCAAGCACAATATATATACTTGCACACTAAAAGCTGACGTTGGAATCCGAGTACAAAATTTTGGCATACCTTGATGTGCTTGTAGATGTGCGGAAACATAACAAACAATGTACTTTGTGAAAATGGAAAATGAGATTTTATGGGAAAATTAAAAAAAGTGCGAGGGAAAATAGAAATAAATAGGAAAGTGACAATTGTATGGAGTGACATGATAGGTGGTGACATGGAGGATTGTATGATGTGGATGATGAGGTGTAACTAAGAATGACAGTTGTGATCGCTTGTTAAAGAACCGAGGTGGTTACCCTCTACCATTCATGGGAGCAGCCATGATGGTAAGTGGGACCTTCCTAAGTTGATCCCGTATCAAATCCTGGCCATTGATCTAAACTCCATGATCATGCACTGAGTCTTTTATAGAGGCACCATCACTAATAACTCTTGTACAATTTGTGATCGCAGGTTACCTTTCTAGGGAGGGCCTCACAACACTGTTAAAGCGATAGGAATAACATGTCTACCATCTAACTCTTCTCGCACATGAGTCTTCATTGAATCTCATCAGACCCCACAGACCCTATCTCACCTTAGCAATAACTGAGATTTTTCTTGAAAAAAAATCTTATTCTAAACCATAATTTGATTTTGAATTTCCCTTTATATTAGATGTGATTTTGGGGATTCAACTGCGTTGAGTAAGTCATTCATCTGTGACCATTTCCATGAGAGGTAGTCATAACTGACTAATTTCTCATGAGTTTTGAATAGTCCACTTAGCACTCCTGACTAATTTCTCGTAAGTTTTGAATAGTCCACTTAGCTCTCATTGCACGAGGTGATGCTTCCAGCGGTGAAGAAGTGAGATTGAAACTAGCGAAATAAATCACATAGCGTAAATCATCACTTCATAGGTTTGCACCCGGTAAACAGGACTTCATGGGAGGTCACCCATCCCAGATAGACTTTGGCTCAAGCACACTTAATTGTGGAGTTTTCCCTACAGTTGAACCCACTTAGCTTGCTACCCGGTAAACAAGACTTCATGGGAGGTCACCCATCCCAGATAGACTTTGGCTCAAGCGCACTTAATTGTGGATTTTTCCCTACAATTGAACCCACTTAGCTTGCTACCCCATTTGCAAAACCTTAGCAAAAATTGTGCCTCATGAACCATTCGTCTAGAATTCCCTTCAATGTTTTGAATTACGTATTGAGGGTTTTGATATGTTAATTATTTATTTATTTATTTTATGATTTTTCTTTTTCACATTTTCACAAAAACCAGCTACAAGATGGAGGTCAACCATCTTTCAATTCTTCAAGTATGTTAACGATAGTAGGAATCTATTATGTTTTAAATGGATCAAGTGGGAAGCTTGAATTTGTGGTGATGGCCATATCAGACAAATGTGATAGAGATTCATTTATTATTATAATGTGTGTTTTCAATATTTGGTGCTTAGAGATTCATTTATTATTGTAATGTGTGTTTTTCAATATTTGGTACATGTAAGCCTTAAACCAAGATGTTGGAAGTAAGGCTTCCATATATGTCATCATGGGATTTACAGGTTGTCACTGTGAGTACTGAGATATCAACCTAACTTCTATCTTTATGATTTGTAATTTTACCATATCTGAGTCATCTATCCACTTTCTTAAAACCTAGATTTTTCGAAATCAATAAAATATGACACTGTGATTTTGTGTTGTGTGTGCCATCTACCTCATCGTATGCTAGAAAAAATGAAAATGCAGTGCAGTTCGGAGAAAGTGGATTAATTAAGCCCTGTAACCTCCCTAAAACACCGCCATAGAAATCTCACCGACTGTAATCGACCGAAACCGGTCAGCCTCCGGCTTTGCTTAACAAACCTGCATTTGTATATACCTTCACGAAACATCGTAATAATAAATACATGACAAAAGCTTATACCTGTCTTTAATCATTCTACTTGAATTTATGCTTACTTTTAAATCGGACGTTAAATTCCCATAGGTTGCTTCAACACAAAGGTACACGGTAAACAATGCAGCACAAAGTTACAAATTGATGGCAATACTCACGTTGTGGGTGTAACCATGCAGAAACACCCGCAAACCCTGAAGTTGCAGAGCAGTGAGGAGGACCAGCTGCGTAAGTGACAAGAACCAAAACCTTGAGTTTGTGTATAAAAGCAGAAGGCTGTGAACAAATAGAAAGTGAGAGTTACATAATCTCAATTATTGATTCCATGCGAGTGTTTGTTCTTAGTCATTTAAATTTGAACATAGATTTACAGCTCCCAGAGATGATCAAAGGGCGATCTAACACAGTCCGGAGTGTGAAAAACATTTAGTTGGACTTTATAAATATAAATATACAGCGAAATTTATATATACTTATATATATCTATAAGGAAACATAAATACAAATAACAAGGAATTAGATATAATATATATATGAATTTAAAAAATAAACAACGTATTATATGGATATATCAATTGTTTTTGATAAAATCAATGTTTTCTTTTGACTGTTCTTTGATATAAAATACTATACATAATTTTACATTAAATTAGACCACAAATTTGTGCACTATATTCTTGTCACTATACATATATCTCTTTCTTATAGTTACAAATAACTACTATTTCTGATAGTTATTTTCTTATAGTTACAAATAAGTTAATAATTGCTCCTTATAGTTACAAATAACTACTACAGTGAACAACATTTTACTGTCAGTCAAAAATATTTGAATCTCGAAACGGAATGGGCGTCTGGCTAACACAAGTGCTCCGCATAGAAATAACTTATTTTGAAGTAGCTCTTTCCAAGTAACCATAGTATTGACTCTCAGATAGCGTCCTCTGCGATAACCAACCCTTGTGGACCTCGTTGATGAAAACTTAGGCAGCCTTGTTAGCATCTTGATGCGAAGTACCCTTTGCTTCCTTCTTATCGTAACCCTTTGCTTCCTTCTTATCGCATGTTATTGCCGCCGAAGCCAAGGAACGAGAGCCAGAAACCGCAGGAAGTGGCCCATGTTCCACTGGCTTCACCTTGGACAGGGATTGCTTCTGCTGTCCATTCTGCTCTTCTGATTTGCCTCTGCACTTGACTGACCACTTCCTGCACATCTTGCTACACTCTAAAATATCTAATACAATTTAGAGATGATGACAAACAATTTACCGAAGAAAACCCACAAAGACAGCAGAGAGATAAGGGAAGAAGATGTCCGCCACAAGTTCAAAACAAATAGAAAAATACGGGAAACAGGGAAAATGGATGATTCACTTCAATGAACAAATTTTCCCTCCTTAACCCTATATATCCAAGTAAATTGGCACCCGCTCTTTCTAAGAAGAACCGTTGTGATATTCGACGACTTCACGGAACAGCCGCTGACGACAGTTCTCTCTCGTCAGTAATATTCGCCGCGTTTTGAATTATGAACGATTCACCAACAATTTTTATTTTGCTTCCATTCGAAGAAAAAAGAAGATTATCCGGCTTAAGGGAACTTCGGCCAGCCTTCGGAAAACTTTATCTATAAAAAGAATAAAATAGAGTTATCCATAGGAAGTTTATTCCTCAAAAAATAGTCGGCCAAAGAAGAGTTATCCATGGGAAGTTTATTCCTCAAAAAAATAGTCGGCCAAAGAAGATCGGTCAATGGAACTGCTGGGATTTTGGGAATATTTTAAAATCCAATAACTCGCTTGAATAATTTAATATCTATTAAATTTTAAAATATTAAAATTCAGATTTATCATTAACTTGCATCATAATCCAGATAAATTTACAAATTACAAAAATTTAATAATTTTGTTTAGAAATTGAATACGTATTACCAAGTTCTCCGTGGGAAGTTCCTCCCTCATTCATATGCTCTCAAATTGATTTTCCAAAGATCTGCCATTAACTTGCATACAATTCAAAGATACGATGTTGCCTTGCATGGCATTCCTATTAGAAAAGTCTAGTTCTGAATCTCAAATTATTATATTATTATTCTACGATTTCTGAAGCATTATTATTATTATTATTATTTAATATTTCTCTCAATCTACTTTTCAATTTCAAATTATTATTTTAAAAATATTTTAATCTTAATCATCTTGGCTTTAAAGGAATTTGATCTATTTCGAAATAGTTAGGGGATTGAGCAACGGGAGCATGTTTATTTTTAATAATCATTACTTGATGGAGAAAAAATAATTTGGCTGTTTTAATAAAGTTTTAAGGAAATGGAGTTACTTGTTGTAAAATAGGTAAACTTTTAATATTTAATAAAAAGAGTAAAAAAGTGGTTGTGAAAATAATTAGTTGTTTGGGGAAGATTAAAATTATATTTCAAGTCCACATGGTGTGGAATAGATGATGATGGGGTGTACAATTAAGTCACTTCGTGGTGTGAATGTTACTAGTTAGAAACTTTGTGGAAAAAAATCCAGTGATGTTAACAATCGTGTGGCCCAAATTAGTTACAATTCCTGAGTATTTTGACAGCTTAAATGTTTGTGGGTCACGGTTTGTGAGGCCAAAGGTTGTAAGATACCTGAGTGTAGGTATCCTAGACTTTCACAAAAACCATTGGGCACACTTTAACTTGAAAACTAGAATAATAATATGGGTACCAATAAATAAGCCAATGAGCATTTCATTAATTAATATGGTGGATCCATATTAACTCTACAACATACATAATCAAAGGAAAAATAAAATAATACCAAGCCATGAACTACACAATTCTACAACATACACAAATTTAGTTGGCCAAAGCAATTATAATCAAGGCATAATTCCTACACCATATTACTCCATATGTAATTGGTTTAGAGCATGCTAGAATTAATTCAAATCAACCTCAGCCAAGCAACGATCCGAATAGATGAGTTGTTACCCAAGCAATGATGTGCTCAAGTAACCAGTTGATCCTCATTGTTAAACACATACATGGCCAGCAATAGAATATGAAAGATAAAACATGAGAGTACATTTTTTATTAACAACTGATATACACTTATAGTACATGGTTTGACTATTGGTTTCCACATCCCAAGGTCTCTTGGACTTCCTTATTCTATTCCACTTCCACACTAACCCATAGAGGATTAGGTAACAAACATTCCCCCCTTAATCCTAAGGGTTATGTATGAGTCCAAGAAGACAGTTGTAATACAAAATGTGCAAAATGCATGGCAACACTAGGCTGAATGTGCTCTCTGAAATGTTGGTATAAAGGGCAGTGGTTTTGAGGATGACCACCAAGACTGGAACGCTTAGTGCAGTTCCTAAAACTCTTCCAATTCTGGCATGAAGCTCAAGTCTTCTGCTAGAGGAAGTGTTCGTGATATTTTGAAGAGAGAAACCTCAAAAACCATGAAAGGGAGTTCTCACCCCGCATAAAAGGGAGAACTTGAACCTGAAAAGGGAAGTCTCAACCTATGATGGTTTAAGGATGACCGGTAACTCTGGAATGCTTAATGCAATTCCTGGAACTCTTCCAAAACTGGCAAGAAGCTGAAGTCTCCTACTAGAGGAAGTGTCCCCAATTCTATTCCTGGAATTCTTCTGAAACTAGCAAGAAGCTAAAGTCTTATGCTAGAGGAAGTGTCCCAGATTACCAACTGAAGGCATGCTCAAGGGCATGTTTGTCTATGGCTACAACTCTAAATCTGGTATGGCAGGTTGTGGCTCAGGCTTGCTTGATGTGGCTTTGAAGCTTGTATATGGCCATCATTTCCCCCTATCAGATACAAGGTGAGATGATAGAGAAAACTCAACTGCAAAATTGTTTAATACTCTTGAACAAGTTCTGACATGTGACTGAAATATCTTCTTGGTTGTTCTTGCAAGAGGTTTGTTTTTGAAGCATCCGTTTAAAGAATGACTAGTTTTATCACAATGCTTACATGGATGAAGATCAAAACAATGATCTTTCAGATGGCCAACTCGGTCACAGTGTTGGCATTTCTATATCTGTTGTTGTTATTGTGGAAGAGGAGTAGAATCTAGAACAACTGGAGGTTAACTGTCATGAATGAATCCAGCACTCTGAAACTAAATGAGCTTGGAGTAGTATGGAATATGAAAGGACACGTCCTTGTCCTATCCAAGACCAGTTCTATGCTTGTTGTGGAGAAGCTCTTCCCAAGGTCTGATGATTGGCTTGGGAAGTGTAGGTTGGACTTCTAAATCTACATTCACATCTACTCTTGAATCAACATCAACTTTACTGTCTTCATTATTTTTTGCATGTTGATGGGAGTCAATTTTTGATTTAAAAGGAGAATTTTTCTGAACAGAAACAAGTTCAAAATCATGACTATACTTTTGTAACTCCTCTTGCTGTAGTTGTGATTCAAGTTGCAAAAATTCAACGTTTTTTTTGCATGTTGTAGATAGGTTTGAATTTTAGAGAGCAAATCCATGCTAACTTTTACCATCCCATCAACACTATAATGTATTAGGGTATTCAATAACTCTAATACAAATATGCATTCTTAGAATCTACAAGTAAACTTATATATAACACAATGCCAAATAGCTGTAACTTAAAGAAGATAAACAACCCCTAATGCTTATGAAAGTTGTGCACAATCACTCTCAGAATGCCTCAATTTATGTGCCAGATTACAACAGAAATTCTCCTTGAAATTCATGCTTCAATTTCTCACTAGAATGCCTTACGAAATGTGCTGCTATAGCCAAAATTGCGCCAACTGTCACCTAGGTCCTTAGGCCCTGTTTTGCTGAAGTGTGGTGGAAGTATAGAGGTTTACACAGCTCATAAGCCCCTCAGAAACTTCACTGAGTATTGCACTCAGCTGTCCCATAGAACTCCAAGGGCATATATTGAAAAGGACTCGAGATCCTTGTTTCTCTTCCTATACACTAAATGACAATTATGCAAGCCTTTGGAAGGGAGACCATATTGCACATCTCAAATATCTCTAGTCTATATGTAGAAACTCTTAACATTCTTGGCTATGGTTCAAGATGCTCATCCTCTAATAAGTACCTTTCAATAGCAGCATGCAACCTTGCTGGTGTACGAGATACCTTTGTATGGTGTCCTGTCCCAACACAAATTAAAACATGTTGTCACTAACCAATAGACCTTGCTTTACTATGGAGACTAGAAAGTTCATTCTTTAACACATGTATGGCTTCATGCACATGGATATGGTGTAGATCAATGAACCTATCCTCTCCTTGAATGAGGTTTGGAATATGAGTAGTTCCTACATTCCTTTGATGATAAATTTCTTCTTTGGCTTTACGATGGGCATCTTTCGAACCAGTTTTTTGTTAGAACTACATGGACTTCTAGCTTCAATCTTAGCTGGAAAACAGGGAAAAATCTCTTTCTGCACTTCGGCCTAAGAGAAGTTGTCGACGCGATACTTGAGCGTAATCTTAATGCATTTCGGCCTAAGATTGCAAGTAGTCCAACTCCTATGCTTGAAGAAGTATTATGAATGTTTAAAAGGGAATATTTTATGCTTAGGCAAATAACACCGTAGTGTGAATTTGATGCTAAGGCTGATGTAGATTTAAGCAGGTCAGTATTGTCGAAGTGGGAGTTTGACGAGAGAATTAACAGTGGAAAAAGACAGGAGGGCAAGGATGAAGAGAATGAGGATTTTATTAGGCAGGTATTATCAGAGCAGGAACCTAATGATAGTATTAGCAAGCCTAGACAAGGGATTGCTTTAGATTACCCAGAGTCCCTGCAAGTTGATTTTATGCAAAGACAGAATGGTGCTAATGATCGGAGTAATCGTGGCGAAGAAATTGGGGATTTGAAACTTAGCCCTTCTAATAATAAGAACGACCAGCTTCTTCGTGACCTTTTCGCAACAATGGACTCATTTTGTGGCTGTGCTTGATGTTCTCTCTATCTTTATTATTCAGAAGATGAGTCTCCATCGCAGCTCACTTGAACGCAATGAACCAGGTGGCAAACCGGTGGCACATATCATTCTCAGATGCTTGAAATTCTGTGGTCTTGAGTGCAGGCCCTGGAACAACAATCGATTCATGCATTGCTTGTCTTATTAGATATCCCAGATACACAACTATTGAATAATCATTTCCCCTCAATCATAGTAGGTCCAATTTCGTAAATGCTTCACAGTGAGGCCCTACGATGAGATTAATGCATCGATTGCCTGAACAAGATAGGCATTTGGATCTCTTTGTCAATCATGTCTCCTACTTGTTTGATGATAGAACTATATCTCTGGAAAAACCAACTCTTCGGACAAATCCCACACAATATTGACAAGCTTAGGAGCATCGGTGCTCTCGATTTTTCAACGAATCAGCTAAATGGAACCTGGAAAACTAGTCATTATTGGAGAAAAACCTTACCAGATCTGTTAAACACATGATTTATCTTGCCAGCCTTTCACCATTGGTCACAAAACCAATCCTAAAGAAAACACTTGGATTATATATATGCAATCAACAATGGCGGCTCATACACATATGGTTTTGTAGGAGTACACATAGTTCAATGCACATCACACTAGCATAGTTCCAATGCATA
>APFE030226477.1:107635-237046 GCA_000404065.3 Pinus taeda | reverse complement strand
TTTGTATCATCCAAGAATTGTTCATTTATGTAATGTAAAAGAGGTTGCCCCCTCGAAGAGGCTGAATTCTAAGGCGTTGATCTATCTTTTCTATCTTTTCTTGAGCTGGTTTCATAACAGCTACATTGTGGTGAACAAATCTGTCCTTTTACAAAATGTGATTTGTTACTTATAGGATTTTTTAGTTACAATACCACGGGTCGATTCCATGGGTGAATGAATACCATGGGTGGATTTCACAATATTGCGGGCCAATTCCATGTGTGAATGAATACCATGGGTGGATGTCACAATACCATGGGCACTTACCATGGCTGAATGAATACCATGGGTGGGTTTCACTTACAATACCATGGGTGGATGCCATTTACAATACCATGGGTAAATTCCATGGGTCGATGAATAATATGGGTGGATGAGTATCATAGGTTGATGCCATTTTCCATTTGGATCATGAGGACAGATAACGATGGAGAATTTTGCAGTAAGAAATCTGAAGAATTATGTAAGAAGTGTGGTATAGCATGACATAATACTAATCCATATACACCTCAGCAAAATGGAGTTGCAGAAAGAATGAATAAGACGTTGATGGAAAGCGCAAGAAGCATGCTTAGTGGTGTCAGGTTAGGACAAGAATTTTGGGTAGAGGTGGTGGATACTGCATGTTACCTGGTCAACATGTCACCTTCATCAGTGTTGGAGGATAACACTCCACAAGAGGTATGGACTGGTAAGAAACCCTCCCTTTCACATATGAGGGTATTTGGATGTGATGCATATGTACATGATCCAAAGGAGAAATGAACCAAGTTGGATAGTAAATCTAGAAGTGCATGTTTATTGGGTATAAGGATGGTTTAAAGGGTTACAATCTTTGGAACCCATTCACACGGAAGGTTGTGTATAGCCGAGATGTGGTGTTCAGAAAGGTGAAAGATGTTATTAAACATGAAGTCCAACTAAAGGAACCTGAGAATATAGAGTTTGAGCTAAAGGAGGAGGAATCAGACTCTACAGCAGAGGAGGAATCAGAAGATGAAGAACCGCAAACTCTGGGTGTGAGAAGATCAGTTCGAGAAAGAAGACAACTTGAAAGGTATAGTCCATCCGCTTTATGTTTAAATTTTGATTTATCTATTACTGACGATGATCCCAGAACTATGAAGGAAGCAGTAGCTTCAGAGGATGAAAAACTTTGGAAAGAGGCCATAGTTGATAAAATGGCATTGTTGCACAAAAATGAGGCTTGGGATCTGGTGGAGTTGCTGGCTGGAAGGAAACCCATTGGTAGCAAATGGGCGTTTGAAAAGAAGATAAATGTAGAAGGAAAATTGGTGAAATACAAAGCTCAGTTGGTAGCAAAAGGTTATTCCCATGTGTTGGGAATTGATTTTGGTGATATTTTTTCTCCTGTTGCCAAGGTAACTTCTATTATATTACTTTTATGTGTTACTGCTGCTTTTGATTTTGAGGTAGAACAGATGGATGTGAAGACAACATTTCTTCATGGGGAAGAAAGAATTGCTATGCATGTTAAAGAAAGAATTGCTATGCATGTTAAAGAAGTCTTTGTATGGGTAAAATAGTCACCAAGGATGTGGTATCAGAAATTTGATACATTTATACGGGGACTTGGCTTCACTAGAAGCAAAGCAGATCACTACATGTATTTTAAATTAATTGGTGATTGTGTTATTTATTTCGTCTTGTATGTGAATGATATGTTTCTGGTTGGAAATGACAGAAATTATCCAGGATTTGAAGACCCAATTGTCCTCCAAATTCGACATGAAAGACCTTGGTGTTGCAAACTATATTTTGGGCATGGAAATTAAAAGAGATCAAGCAAAGAGGAAGCTATGTTTAAACCAGAGGAAGTATGTCGAGACAATACTGCAGAGGTTTCATATGTACGATAGTAAATTGGTGAAGGTTCCTATTCTTGTAGGTGTGAGGTTATCTACTAAATAGTGTCCCAAGACATAAGAAGAGGAAGAGGACATGTCCCGTGTTCCATATGTAAGTGCGGTTAGTAGCCTGATGTATGCAATGGTCTGTACTAGACTAGACATTGCACATGTAGTGCGATTATTGAGCAGGTTGATGTCAAAAGCAGGAAAGGTTGGGAATCAATGAAGCAATTTTTAAGGTGTTTGTGTGGCACTAGTGATTATGGTCCATGCTACCAAGTAAGACCGGGATTGGACAGAGTGTTGAATATTTGTGGCTTTGTTGATGCAGACTGGGCTGGAGATCTGGATCATAGAAGATCTACAAGTGGGTATGTGTTTAACTTATTTGGTGGTGCAGTCAGTTGGATGAGTAAGAAACTATCTGTAGTGGCACTATCAACTATAGAGGCAGAAAACATGGTAGCCACTCATGCAAGCAGGGAAGCAGTTTGGTTCCAGAGATTGTGTTCAAGTATGGGGTTAGTACAGGAAGCTATAAGGATAGACTGTGATAGCCAAAGTGCAATTTTCTTGGCAAAGAACCCTGCATATCATTCAAAGACAAAGCACATTGATGTTCAGTATCACTTTGTGATGGATATGATAGAAGACAAAAAGGTGTTGTTGGTAAAGGTGGACACTTTTAAGAATTTTGTAGATGCATTCACAAAATCTATGAGCTTTGAGAAGTTCTCTTGGTGTAGAGAGACAATGTGCATTTCAGGGTTTGGAAAATGATTAAGCTCTCTTGTGGCCCCCTCTAGAAAGAAAACAACAAGTGGGAGAATGTTGGGCTATATTATATTCTTTTGACGTAGTTAATGGGGGGTTTGAAGGGCACCCATAACCCATCTTTATGGGATCTGGGGCAGTGCCCTGAAAAATTTTGGTTTTGGACCCTATGTTAGGTTGGGCGGACCCACCTATGTTTTTGTGCATGATTTTTGCACATGTTTTTTTGACGCGATGGTTTTCGGTCCATGATATTGGATGCTTCAACATGTATAAATATGTATTATAAAATTGAAAGGAACATAATCAGAAAGAAAGCTGGTAGTCCCGGTTTTTGGATCCAGGGGAAAATCTCTGTGTATATGTGTTTTATGTGTTATGATCTCACATTGTTTATTTTTAGTGTATTATAATTCATATGCAGGTAATTTCTGTATGGGGTTAAAAGCTACATTTCATATAGAGCTGTTTTAGGCTTCAAGGAGACCATGTTCAGTGGGAGATCCATGAGATTGATTCCGATGGTGAAAGAAGATGGCGAGTGGTGGAGAGATAGAGATCAGAAATTTAATGGTCAGAGTTTTGAGTTGTGGAAACTCAAGATGGAGGATCTGTTGGAGGATAAGGATCAGCGGGTCATGGTAGATCTAGGTACTAAACCAATGAGAGTGACCGAAGAAGAATGGAAGAAGTTGGATCGGAAGGCAAAGAGCACAATACGATTGTGTGTCCTAGATTCAGTATTGTTTAATGTATCAAGGGAAGCTATGGCAAAGGCTTTGTGGGACAAGTTAGGGACTTTGTACCAATCTAAGTCTCTAGTGAATAAACTGTTCTTGCAGAATAAGCTATCTAACTTGAGGATGAAATATGGAGACTCAGTGACAGAGCATATGAATGAATTTAATACTGTGGTAAGTCAGTTAGCATCCGTTGATATTAAAATTTCAGATGAAGATAAGTGCATTAGTTTGTTGTGTTCTCTACTAGATTCATGGGATAGTCTGGTTATTGCAATAGGTAGCAATGCATCTGCCTTGCATTTTGATGACATAGTCTCATCCTTACTGACGGGGGAGATGAGACAGAAAAATATGGAGAGCCAAAATGGTGATGCCTTGTCTGTATGAGGGCAGACCCAAAACAGAAATGAAAATAAGTCATCGAGTGGGAGATATAAATATAAAGGGAGATCTAAATTTCTAGGAAAACCTGTAAAGGTGGTGTGCTAGAAATGTGGAAAGGAAGGGCACTAGGAAAGGCACTGTAAATCTAAAGCCCCTAACAAAGGAAAGGGATCTGATGAGGCTCATTCTATAGACGCGAAGACCATCTCAGATGAAGATGGGTATGTGTGCTTGGCTTCTTTAAGTATACACGTAGATCAAAAGGCATGGTTGATTGACTCAGATGCATCCTTTCACTTCACTCCCCATAGAGAGTGGTTCTGCGAGTATGAGAAATATGATAATGGTTATGTCTTCTTAGGGGATGATAGGAAGGCTAGAATTGTTGGTCATGGAAAAGTAAAGTTGAAGTTGCAGTGGAAGTGTTAGAACACTTACAGGTGTTCTACATATTCTTGCATTCCCCAGAAATCTGATTTCTATTAGCAAGCTGGATGATTCAGGTGTAAAAACAGTGTTCGAAAAGGATACCTGCAAGATGGTTCAGGGAGCACTGGTATTGAGGCGGTGAGTTCAGATTGGAACTCTGTACAAGCTGCAAGGTAACATTGTTATTGATGGGTGCAATTGTTTTGTGGTTCCTGAAAGTGGAGCAGAAAATCTAGTGGTCTCTGGAGAGAAGACCATGCTGTGGCATCAAAGGCTTGGACATATTGGAGAAAAGGACCTGGGATACTTCATGGTAAAGGTATGGTAAAAGGTATGAGTAATAGCTCTCTGGATTTTTATTTCTACAAAAATTGTGTATATGGGAAGTAGAATCAGGTGAGATTCCCCTCTGCTAGTAAGAGGGCGAAACAAATATTAGAACTTGTGCACAGTGATGTCTTTGGACCTTTGAAGGTTCCATCATTCGGTAAGTTTGTGTACTATGTATCATTTATAGATGACTTCTCAAGGAATACATGGATATATTTCCTTAAGAATAAATATGAAGTCTTTGACAGGTTTCAAGAATTTAAGGCCTTGGTGGAAAACCAGGCAGAGGAGAAGATAAAGGTGCTGAGGACAGAAACAGTGGAGAGTTTTGCAGTAAGGAATTTGAATAATTTGGTAAGAAGTGTGGTATAACACAGCAGAAGACTACTCCATATACACCTCAGCAAAATGGAGTTGCAAAAAGAATGAATAATACGTTGATGGAAAGGGAAAGAAGCATGCTCAGTGGTGCTCGGTTAGGACAGGAATTCTAGGTAGAGGCAGTGGCCATTGCATGTTACCTAGTCAACTGGTCACCTCCATCAGCATTGGAGGATAAGACTCCAGAAGAGGTATGGAATGGTAAGAAACACTCTCTTTCACATTTGAGGGTATTTGGATGTGATGGACATGTACATGTTCCAAAGGAGGAACAAACCAAGTTGGATAGTAAATCTGAAAAGTACATCATTATTAGGTATAAGGATGGTTTAAAGGGTTATAAACATTGGAACCCACTCACACAGAAGGTCATGTACAACTGAGATATGGTGTTTAGAGAGGTCAAAGATGTTATTAAACATGAAGTCCAATGAAAGGAAGCTGAGAAGATAGAGTTTGAGCTAAAGGAGAAAGAATCAGACTCTACAGTAGAGGAGGAATCAGAAGATGAAGAGCCACAAACTTCGGCTGTGAGAAGATCAATTCGAGAAAGAAGGCAACCTGAAAGGTATATACCATCTACTTTTCGTTCAAATTTTTCTTTATCTATTATTGACAATCATCCTAGAACTATGAACGAAGTAGTAGATTCAGAGAATGGAAAACTCTGGAAAGAGGCCATGGTTGATGAAATAGCATCTTTACACAAAAATGAGTCTTGGAATTTGGCGGAGTTGCTAGCTGGAAGGAGAACCATTAGCAACAAATGGGTGTTCAAAAAGAAGACATATGTAGAAGGAAAGGTGGAGAAATACAAAGCTCGGTTGGTAGCAAAAGGTTATTCCTAGGTTCCAGGAATTGATATTGGTGATATTTTTGTCATGTTGCCAAGGTAACTTCTATTAGATTACTTTTATTTGTTGTTGCTGCTTTTTATTTTGAGGTAGAATAGATGGATGTGAAGATAGAATTTCTTCATGGGGATTTGGAAGAGGAAATCTACATGAAGCAACCTAAAGGATTTTCAGCGAAGGGTAAGAAAGAACTAGTATGCAAGTTAAAGAAGTATTTGTATGGGTTAAAACATTCAGTAAGGATGCGATATCAGAAATTTGATACATTTATACGGGGACGTGGCTTCACTAGAAGCAAAGAAGATCACTGTGTGTATTTTAAATTAATTGGTGACCATGTTATTTATCTAGTCTCGTATGTGGATGATATGTTGCTGGTTGGAAATGACAAAGAAATTATCGAAGATTTGAAGACCCAATTGAGATCCAAATTATACACGAGAGATCTTGGTGCTTCAAACTATATTTTTGGCATGGAGATTAAAAGAGATCGGGCAAAGAGGAAGCTTTGGTTAAGCCAAAGGAGGTATGTCGAGACAATGCTGCAGAGGTTTAATATGCAGGATAGTAAACCGATGAAGGTTCCTATTCATATAGGTGTGAGGTTATCCACTGAACAATGTCCCAAGACACAAGCAAAGGAAGAGGACATGTATCATGTTTCATATGCAAGTGTATTTGGTAGCTTGATGTATGCAATGGTTTGTACTAGACTAGAAATTGCACATGCAGTGGGAGTATTGAGCAGGTTTATGTCAAAACTAGGAAAGGAGCATTGGACAGGAATGAAGCGGGTTTTTAGGTATTTGTGTGGCACTAGTGATTATGGTTTGTGCTACCAAGGGAGACAAAGATTGGATAGAGTGTTGGATATTCATGGCTTTGTTGATGCAAACTGGGTTGGAGATCTGGATCCGAGAAGATCTACAAGTGGTATGTGTTTAACCTATTTGGAGGTGCAGTTAGTTGCATGAGTAAGAAACAATATGTAGAGGCACTCATGCAAGCAAGGAATCAGTTTCGTTGCAAAGATTGTGTTCAAGTATGGGGTTAGTACAGGAAGCTACAAGGATAGATTGTGACAACCAAAGTGCAATTTTCTTCACAAATAACTCTACATAGCATTCAAAGACAAAGCTCGTTGATGTTCAGTACCACTTTGTGAGGGATATGATAGAAGACAAAAAGGTGTCGTTAGTAAAGGTGGATACTTTAAAGAATACTAAAGATGCATTGACAAAATTTGTGAGCTCTAAGAAGTTCTCTTGGTGTAGAGATACAATGGGCATTTCAAGGCTGGGAAAATGACTATGCTCTCTTGTGCCCCCCTGTGCAAAGAAAAAAACAAGTGGGATAATGTTGGGTTGTGTTATATTCTTTCCACGTAGTTAACAAGGGGTTTGAAGGGCACCTGTAAACCCACTTTATGGTTTTGGTTTTGGATGCTATGTTAGGTTGGGCGGACCCAACTATGGTTTTGTGCATGATTTTCGCACATTTTTTTTGGACGTGATGGTTTTTGGTCCATGGTATTGGACACGATGGTTTTCGGTCCATGGTATTGGATGCTTCGACATGTATAAATATGTATCGTAACATTGAAAGGAACATAATGAAAAAAAAGTTGGTAGTCCCGGTTTTGGGATCTACGAGAAAATATCTGTGTATATGTGTTTTATGTGTTATGATCTCGCATTGTTTATTTTTGGTGTATTAGAATTCGTATGCAGGTAATTTTTGTATGGGATTAAGAGCTACATAGGTCATCCTCCTTACTGTGGCTAGGGCATCATCCTTATTGTGGCTAAGGCATCATAAGACTTAGGCCAAAGTATACTCTTAGTATCTCTCCTCCCACCAAAACCCAAAGACATGTGGAGAGGAAGAGATCACAAGAAGAGTGTATTTCTAAATGACTTGAAGACCTCCTCCTTTTATAGTAAAATGTTGAGTACAAGTGGGGTATATTTGGTTGCTGGCTGACGTTGACGAATTGTCAAATAACACAAGTAAATTCATACCTCCATGAATACTTATCGGAATCGGATGATCTTTAGATCAATCGATGAGAGGGATCTAAGAAAAATATCAACTTCCATTAATAAGATGACCCACATGGAGTTTGGCCATAGTTGCCAATTTTAGCAATGGGCTAACAAATCCCCTTTTTATAAGATTCTCCCATGTGAGAATTTTCTTTTGGTGAACCAACTACATAAACAACTTGATTTTCATTCATTGCGAGTTATGCCAAAGGCCATTCGAAACCTTATCAGGGTTTGGATAACCAAAACCTAGAGCCATGCATTTAGCTTCTTTAAGGTTAAAGGTTCCTTTCGTGTTTTGACCCATCTCAGTTGGGCAGACAGGGATGACACCAAAATCTTCCTCTACTCCAGGTCAAGAGCAAGGGAGTCTACTTGGGCCTTCAAAGGACTCCCTTCATTATAGCCAAGAGCCTTCCACCTTCTCCATTTATCTTTGTCCCTTACCTAATCCCGAAAGTCACTTACCATAAGTAAACCTTTGTTGTTAGTGTCATTTTTGAGAATGATTAGTTCCTCTCTAAACAAATTTGGTTCCCACTGCCAGTTATCCTCCCAAAACTGTACAAGGTTCCCAGCTCAGATCTCTAGAAACTATGCTCCTGAATAATGGCTTTACTCTCCCAAGCAAGGTTCCAAATGTGGGAGCCTTTGATGAGACCTAAAATTTGGATATGATCCCTCTCCTAGCAATTATTTGCATATTTCTATTTCCAAAGCTTGGCCTAAGGGGTTGATGATTTATTGAGCCACCTCCACCAAAGTTTGGCTCCCGAGACATTGTTGAAGGTTTTAGGGACATGAAGCCTCAAACCACCATGGGCCTTAGGTTTTCAGAGCTTGTTTGAAGCTACCAAATCCCACTTCTTTTTCTCTTCCCCTTTTCCCTAAAGAAAATCTCATTGAATACTCCTGATTTTTTTCATAACTCCTTTGGGAGCAGGGAGAGCCGAAAACATGAAAATGGGTATAGGTTGTAGGATAGGCTTTGTAAGCACAAGACACCCTGTCAAATACAAAGACCTACAAGTCAATTTCCTGACTTTTTCCTAAAGTTTATTTGTTACTGGCTCCCATGCTTCCTTGCTCCGAGGTTTTTCAGTAAGGGGTATTCCAAGGTACTTGGAAGGTAATTCATCCCTTTGAAACCTGAGAATTCTAGTGCGGTTCCTTTGAATAGCAATATCAGTGTTGAAAAAAAGTACCTTTGATTTGTGGAGTCTTACCTTTGTACCAACAACCAAAGTGAAGTCATGCAGGATTTGTTTGAAAGCTTTGGCTTCCTTCACCTTAGGAATGCCTTCCAAAATTGTGTCATCAACAAATTGTTGATGAGTAGAAGCATCAACATCTGAGATAAGTTTCAAACCCTCAATTCTTCCTTCAGAATGTTCCATTTTGATTGCTCTACCTAGCCCTTACATCATCAAAACAAAGTGGAAGGGGGAGAGTGGATCACCTTGTCTGAGACCCCTAGAAGGCATAAAGGTTTTAGAGGGAGAGCCATTAAGCAGAATGGAGAAGCTAGCCATGGATACAAGGGAAATAACCCATCTTATCCAGTTGTGGCCAAAGCCATAAGCTCTTAGCACTTCCCTAATCTAAGACTCGCTTAGCTTATCATAAGCTTTAGCTAGGTCCAGCTGCATGATCATACAAGCTTGACTATTTCTCTTTAGAGAGTGTACCACCTCATGAGCTTGTATGATGTTGTTAATAATATGTTTGGACCTCGGAGATGAGAGCAGGAAGAAGAGGCTTGAGTCTGTTAGTGATCAATTTGGAAATAATTTTGTACACTACATTACAGAAGGCTATGGGTCTGAATCTGTCAGGTGTCATAGCTGTTTCCTGCTTTGGAATCAAATCTATGAAAAAGGCATTAAAAGCTTTCAAAACAATTTTGGACCTTCTAGAGACTTCCACCACATCAAGGATATCTTGTTTGACTGTTTCCAAACAAGCTTTAAAGAATTCCACATTGAAACCATCAGGGTGAGGAGCTTTCCCATTTTGCATCTCATTGATAACTTCACTAACCTCCTCTTCAGACACTGGGTTGTTAAGATTGTGGTTTTCTTCCCTGGTTACAAGCTTAGGAATGAACTTTGTGGATTTGTTAATGAACCGAGTTCTGTCGACGAGAGGCTCCTCTGATTTGCTAAGGAATTGTTGAACTAGGAGACATTCCATTTCTTTGTGAGAGATGAGCCCTTTCCCTTGAGAATCTTTAAATTTTGAAATTTTTTTATGAGATTTGTGATCCAAGGTTGATCTATGAAAAAAATTTGTGTTTCTTTCTCCTTCTCTAATCCACTGCACCATCGATTCTATCTCTAGAAAATCTCCTCTTGCATGCATAGATCTTCCCATTCATTATGAAGAGAGTTAGTTTGAATTTTTTGTTCCACAGTAAAACCTTCAGAGATGATTACCTAATTAATCTCCTAGAGTTTCTGCCCAACATCTATTTTGGCTTTAAAAATATTACCAAACTCTCTTTTGTTCGAATCTTTGAGCCTAGATTTGATGTGTTTAAGTCTTTGCTGCAACATGAACATTTTAGTGCCTTGAACGGGAATATATTCCATCCACTATTTTTCAATATTGCTGGTAAAGTTAGGGTGAAAGAGCCTGACATTTTCAAACCTAAAATGTTTGTTCCTCGGTGTACTCATAAAAGTAGCTTCAAGTTGGACATGCCAGTCGTCCGAGCCTTTGAAGTGAAGGATTAAAGCTAACATATCAAGGCCTATGCGAAGGAGGTCGTCTGAGATTATGAATCTATCTAATTTAGAGGCAACTTCAGAATACCCTCCCATCTTATTATTCCAAGTAAAAGTGTCATTTACTATTTCAGTGTCTTCTTTCCCCATGTTATTCATAAAGTTCTGGAAGGCATTGTAGTCTCTCCAGTGTTCTAGTACTGCCTTTTTTCTCTGTAAGATATCTGATCATATTGAAATCCCTTGCCAGAATCTAGCGCATATCTAGATATCTCTCTCTTAGCTCCTCAAGGGAGGTGAGAAGCTTAAGTTTGTCTTCTAGTTTTTTGGGACCATAGACATTAGTGATCATGTAGATCTCCTTATCACCCAAAACAATGTAAACTTTGAAATAGGAACTGATACTGTTAGCCATTTCGTAGAGATAGCATAAAATTGACCCAATTTTGAAAGGGGCGATGTAGAGAACACACATATTTTTTTTAGAACATAGATTTTGGCACTTTAAATAATCAATACGATTACCCATTTTGTAGGGGTAGTAAAAACATGACCCGATTTTGAAAAGTGGTGACGAAGAATACAATTCTTTTTTTTTGGAGCATATTTTTGACAATTTAAATTTTCTTATGTATCAAATATAAATATTTGTTTTTAAATGTTAGTGATTTTCATGGTGATTTCGAAATGTGTTGATGCAACGTGTTGATACAACATACATTTTTTTTAGAAGACTTATTTTTCACACCTTAAAATTTATTATGTCCATTTTTTTTAAATTATGATTACTTAACGTTATAATTTTTAAGTTTTTTTTTAGTTTTTTAATTTTTTTGCTTTTACATTTTATGGATTGATTTTTTTCTGTTTCGTTTTTGTTTTTATTTTATCTTTTGTTTTCAGCATATACTTTAATTTATGTTTTGTTATTTTTTAAACTGTTTTTTGTTTTGTGTATTTTCAATCTTATTTTATGTTTTCATTATTTTTTTTAAATTTTAATGTTTTCGAGAGTCACGATAAAATATTTTACACTATTATTTCAAAATGTTGAAATATTACCCTTGAAAAAAAAAAGTTTTATTCAAACATCAACACTTTTCATTTTGAGGGTGCTTTTTGGACAATTTTTGCACAAAAAATTGGTTTTCACCACCATTTTTAAAACATGTTCAAATTTTACCCTAGAAGAAAAATGTGTTATTCCAGCATCAACACTTTTCGTTTTTAGCATTGTTTTTGATGTCTTTTAGGGGTTTTGTTGGCCAAAGTTCATGTTTTGAGTTTATAGTTCCCGTTTCAAAGTTTACCTTGTTCCAAAGGTTGAATGACCATCGATAGATAGTTCCTAGAAGCTTCAGCATCCATGATTCCAAATTTTTGTGTATCCCATAGAGTAAGAATATTACCCGTTGAGTTATTCGCTTTAACCTCTAGATAATCATACATGATTAACCATTTGTTGTGTATCTCTCTGATCTTGTCCATCGAACATTTCGTTTCCTGAATAAAAACCATATCTGATTTTTCCTCTTTTATTCTACTGCTAAGAGTTATTTGTTTCTTTTTACTTCCTAGACCCCTAATGTTCCAAGTTGTAAGCTTCATTAAGAAAGGTTTGTAAAGGAGTAACTGGTGAGATCCCTCAACTTACCTGAGTTAATCATAATTTTCCCACACTCTGTCAGCACTCATTCTATTTTTTCCTTCCTCTTTCCTACCTGGGTTCTTGGAATAATGCATTGGTGTATCCTCTATCATTTTCACCGCCTTATTCTTCTAGATATCATGGTTTCTTTTAACTCCAGAACACTTTGTTTGTGGTCTCTAGAGGAAGAGTTGTTGAACCTTGTCAAACTCTTCTGTTGGCAGAGAGTCTACCCCTTTGGTGATTCCCTCCTCTAGAAACTTTTCTGGATCTAAACTCTCCCTCTCTAGAATCTCCTGCAGTTCATGGTATTCTATTCTAGACTCAGTTGGGGTCATCTCGTGGTCCCTACCGAGTTCCATAATTCTCGGCATATCATTATTTCGTTTTTTTTTTGGTATATCCTCCATATTAGCATCCCTTTCCTTCTTAGTGGGAATATTCTCCGATTCCTAGTTTGCCACGTTGTTTTTGACTTCTTCTTCTAGGATCTTGAAACTATTGTGGCTTGATTGTCCATCTTCATTAATTTTCTTTTGGTACCACTTGCCTCCTTTCCCTTTACCCCCAACCTTAGTAAAACCTTTGGGATCCTTGGTTGTAGTGGCTTTCATATTACTCTCTAGCTTGTTCAATTGGCAGTCCCTGTATAGGTGCCCATGTCCATGGCACTTATGCTACCTAAATGGGACATCTTCATAGTCCACTACCTGTATCCATTCCTCATAATACACTTCTAAAATGATTGCATCTCGTAATACCCTATATAATTCCATTTCCATACATATTTGGCGGAAGGAAGTGTATTTGCCTCTTAGAATAGCATCTGAGAGCTTTATAAAGTGCCCTAGCTTATTGCCGATAGCCTTTAGAGACTCTGACAACCAATAATCTAAAGGAAGGGAGTAGATTATTATCCATATCGGCATCGAGGTGAAAGTTTCTCATTTTGGGAAAAAGTTCATTACCCTTGGTGTCATATAAAGGCCTGCAGAAGCATAAAAATAGGGTCCTCCCTCGAACACTCTGTCTTCATCCTCTAAGCTTGTTAACACCACCGTGAAGAAGCCCTTGGAGCCAAGGTGCAAGTTAATGTTCCCATTTGGTTTCCAGTGGTTCCTTATCCATGCTTGCAAAGCCTTCTCCAATGGCCAAATACCCATAAATTTACAGATAACAACATAGTTTTCCATTTGTTCTCTGTGCACCTGCATCATTGGGTCACTTAAAATGAATTGAGTAACAGTGGTCGAATTGGGTTTTTAGACCCCAAATGTACTCATAGGTGCAACTTTCTGACTGCTAACCTTTTTCCTGTTCTCCTTACTAGCTTCCTCATGATTCTCTTCCTATCCTTGAGGTCTGATGGTTTCCATTTTTTCTATATACGTAGCCTATGTTACCATCTCTGTTGGTTTCTTGAAGCGATGTGATCCATATCCCTTGCTTTTGTTTGCAACCACTTGACTTTCAGAGGGAGCTGAACTACCTCCTCCATGCCCCACCATGGTGACCAGTGATAGTACCCTAAAGCAAAAACCTAGTTCAGATTGCAGTGATGAACTACTTTCCCCTACTTCATCATATTGTCAGGTAACTTAATGTTACATTAAAAAATATGAAAAAAATACGAGGGAGATGTTGTAGCGTAACGTAAAGTTACATTAAAAATTATTAAAATATATGAGGGAGATGTTGTCACATTAAAAAATATTAAATAAATATGAGGGAGATGTTGTCACATTAAAACATATTAAGAAAATATGATGGAGATGTTCTCACACTAAAAAACATTAAAAAAATATGAGGGAGACGTTGTAACATGACGTAACGTTACATTAAAAATAAATATTATAAAATATGCAGGAAAAATAAAAAAAATTAATGTGTCGGCTAATATACATTGTATATGTTGAAGAAATGTGTAACATTACTTTAAAATTAAAATTAAAATTAATTAAAAAAAAATGTATCGGCTAATATTAACAAATTCAATTTGAAAATGATATTATATATATATATATATATATAATTTTAAAATAGATCGATTAGCTTATTCATTGAATAACAAATAAAATTACGTAAAGGAAGTGGATGATTCAATTGGGCATATCATGTAATAATAACCAAGTAAATTTTAGGTTTTTGGTTGTAGGAAAGTAAACTCAATATAATGTAAGGTTCTCAATAAAATTAGTAGGAGTGAGGGTAAATATTGAGTAGAATGTAATATTTAGGGTAGCGTGTGACTTGAAATATTATGTAAAATTTAATAATATTACATTTTAATTAGTATTTCTCCCTACCCCTAGCCACTATTTATTAGGTGGGGTAGTTATAAATATTGGGTAACATATAGTATTGTAATATTATATTTTATGTAATCAATATATTTGTAACAATCAATATAGATGTGTTCCATCTATAAATTAATTAATAAGTAGATAAAAACTTAATATTTACAATATGACAAGATTTTTTATCGCGAATATCTACCATGGATATTATTAACTCCTAAGCATGTTTTTACAATACCATGTCTTATCAAAAACACATGCCCAAAAAATAACTTAATAAAAATAAATTTTTTTTACAAATATTTTATTTTCATTTAATTTTCATAACATTTTTAATTAAATCTAAGAGCAAAAATTGTTATAATTACTTTTCAGGCCATATCTAAACCCTCCATCCTCATGGCTACTAACAATATTTTCATAGAGATTAAATAGAGGTTTTAATAATTTAAAAAATGAGACTACTTTTATATATACATATGTGAAATTTATATAATATAAATAATATTATAATGAACTAGGATAGATGCATCTTAACCAAGGATTCAAGTGAAGTGAGAAAGAAAAATGATTAACAATGATAAACGAAATATATAGTGTGATTCTTTAATTTTTTTATTATGGTATTTTCTTTAATGTGATTGATCCAAAATATCGGTTTAATATTTTACAATCAATTATGTTTTTTATTAATTTAGATATTTTCTTAAATACAATACAATGGGATGATATTTAAGAAAGGGAGTGAGATGGAAGGGGGCTTAAAATTTTTTAGGGTGAATCTTAGCCCAAAGGAGAAATTTAAGGGGTTTTATATTTTGGAGGGGTGAAATTTTTATGTTATACCCATTTTCTATATGTAGCCGAAAATTTATTTAAAAAAATAATTATTTATTACATTTTAGCTCAAAAAAATAAAAGGCAATAGATAATGCAAAGTCTGATTCGCCTGATTTGAGATTGCATTTGCTTGCAATTGCCCAATTTTGTGGGTTGAAGGTTGGATCTAGTTGTAATAACCCCCGATTTCCTAGTTTGCAAATCGAAAATTGAGGGTAGAATTGAATTTGGCGATTTCATGGGTTGAAGGTTGGATCTAGTTGTAATCACCCCAGATTTCCTAGTTTGCAAATCAAAAATTGAGGGCAGAGTTGAATTTGGGGGATTCTCCTACATAAGTTATAGAATTTCCATTCATTGAGGTCAAAAAATGGCATGCAACCTCCGCAGTGCCTCCAGAAAAACGATGGATATTCCTTGCACTATGGGCTTGATTACATAGTGGTATTGATCATCCTTTCGATATTATAGTAGAATGACTACAGATAAATGGAAATGGAACTATAGGAGGGGCAAGCTTCCTTACGTTCTCATTCACTGATTCATGCAGAACCCAACCCTTAAAAGAGTATCCTAAGAGTTATGACGAGATAAAGCCCTAAGTTTACATGCGTTATTGTACATTGCAGAAATATGATTTAAGACGGAAATACCCAGACCTATAAAAATAATAGTGGTGCTTGTCTAGGAGAATCGATCCTTCGACCAAATGGTGGGCTAGATGAAGAAGCTAAATCTAGAGATAAACAGTGTAATAGGGGAGATATGAAACCAATCTTAGTAGACATTGACTTCTTGTGAACTCTGTGTTAATGCCACAAAGTGGTGTGCCTTCCCTTCATAGATCGGGTGTTGGCGTTTGGTATTATAGAGCTTGTAACTATTAATACTATACAAAACTCCAAGTTTGAGCCACTAGTTTCAAGGCCTTCCTGGGCATTTTGGAAGGTGATGTGGTAGAGAGGGCCTAATGGAAGATCTGCTTGGATATTGGTGTGACTGTGTGGGATTTTGATGGTGGTGGAGTAGCATTTTTCCTCGAAGGTAAGTAGATCTAGTTTGCACTATTTTGGTAATGCTACACAGATATTAGGCTAGGTTTGAGGAGTACCATATATTTGTCTGGTAATTTTTTGTTTTGTCTGCACTGCTTGCAATGCGGTCCTTAGATACTTCCCACTTTTTATTTGTTCCCTTGCAATAGCTTTGGGTTACTGTGGCATATCGAGGTATGGGGTAACTTTCCTTGCCTAGAGTGACTTCTAATATGCCCAACACATCTATGGATTTTGTTCTTTCCCACATACTTTCTCAGATTTCACAGATTCTGATGATATTCCTTATTGCAACTGACATCATTTTTTGCATCTTTAGAACACACATTCCACCTAGTCACAGGTGGCCAAATTCCTATTTGGACTGACCTCATCTCCTTGGCATGCCCCCACTTATCTAAGAAATGAAATTGTTCCTTACAATGAAATCGTTCATGGAAAATTGTTGTTTGTGAAGATTAGGGATTCAAAATCAAGCTTAATTTGAAGGTTCTTTGTTATGTTAAATTTTTTTATGTGTCTTTCTCTAGGGTAATGATCTGATACATTTTACTAGTCTTTCTATTACAACGAAATGTATTTTGGTTCTGTACATCTTAAGCAATATAAAGCTGCATTTTCTTTTGTGTTTTACACCTATTGGGGGAACATGATCTTGTATTCATAACCATAGCTACATTTGCTTTTGTGTTTTAGAACTTTTTGGGGGAACATGATCTTGTATTCAGAAGCATAGCTACATTTTATTTTGTGTTTTAAACTTTTTTTTGGGAACTTGATCTTGTATTCAAAAGCCTAATTTGAAGGTCATTCTGTGATCTGATAATCACCCTATGAGTGACTTCAGCTGAAGATTTACTAAAACAAAGGTACTACAAACTCATGTGTTGGTGTGTGTGTTCTGTGTTATTGAAACAACAGATCGATCAAATTGCCAATACATAGAAAATCATTTGAAAGACAATAGAGAAATACAGTAAGCAACACAAAGACATAAACAATTTTTAATAAGGAGTTCACCCTATTCTCCAAGGCTACGTCTCTGGTCTAGCTTCACTCATGGCCTTGTTTTATTGTTTCTTTCAGCAGAGAAATTACAACCCAGGGAGTCAATATGAGTTCTCCTGAAGCAGATTTTGCTTGGCAGGGTGGTTCTTGGATTCTCCATGCCACTTGAAGTACACAGACTATTTTTCTCCCTACCAGCTCTATGACCCTTGTTCTACAGTGGAAAGAGCCAAGTATAATGCTCAGTCCGGAAAGATACCTCTATGGGAAGGCTTGAATCTTCAAGCTCTTTGGTGCTCGATGTCGCCTGTGGTTAGCTCAGCCCTCTGTCTCCTCTTCTTGGCTTTATTTTTCTCTATGTTCAGTCCTCCTCTCAGGGTTCACTCTTCACTGTCTCTCTTGGTTGCTTGGACTCCTCTCAGTTTGGGTTCCCAATCAACTCCTCTCTATTTGACCATCTCTGTTCCTGGCTTTAGCCATTCAATCCCTATGCCTATTTAGTTACTCTCCCACCTATGTCAATTCACCTTCTGCAGCTACACTTATAGTTCCTTGTTCGGTGTCAGCATGAATGCCCAGGGAGTGGCCAAATGTGCCCATATAACTGGTGCTAGCATGCTTCGTCGGTTTGTTTCTTCAGTGATGTCATGGATTTGTTCTTCCTCCACCGTGCTGGTCAAACAGATTACAAATCCCTTTAGAACGTGGCTTAATTCCTTGTCAATTCCACTTCTTTCTATCGGGCGCAATCTCACATATCCGATTTGGGCTCCTGAAGTTCCGACGTCATACACATGTCAAGTGCAGTTGACTTGCTCGACTGATAATGCGCGATCAATGGATGTTTTCTCTCTCCTTCGCTGCCACACGTCAATCAATGTATGGAATCGCTCCGCTCCTATCCAAAACCTCTTACCGTTCAAGGGCACCCTGATCAAAACCGTTGGTTTCTAGAGTGCGGGTCCCGCCTTCGTACTTTAGTGCTTTCACCTTTCCCTCCCCAAGGTCCTTCGGTTCCCCCATGCGACCGGGTGCTCGGGCTTTCCCATTTTGGCCCTATTCACCCAGTAATCGCACGTCGAAAGTCACCTCCTTTTCCTGATCCGAGGCTCCTAGGGGATACTTTGACCTCCTACGCAGTCTCCATGGGCCTCGATTAACACGCTTTGACCGAGGTCCTCGTCGTTCCACGTTAGCTGCCATTGCCACTGGTTCAAGGTGTTTTTGATGTTGTTTTGGATTCTTTAGAGATTTGTTTTGTCTCGATACAGTCAAGGTTCTTTGACAGTCATTTATGGTTCCGATTCGGATCATGGCCTTCCCACTGAAAGAGCTTTTGGACCACCAAAAGTTGGTTTTCTTCACGCATTGACTAAGTGAGGAAAATGTTGCCTCATTTGTCCAATCTCAATCCACTTCGCACTACTCGGCTTTGAACCTTTAAGCCCAATCCTGAGGTATTCCACTTGTCGACTGCATTTCGTCCTTACCTTCCAATCCAACACTGTGTCTTCCCATAATTCACTAAGATATTCAGGTAGCAGCTCATCAACAGAGGGTAATTGACTCTGCTCTTCAGGGTCCTCAACCACTGAAGGTTCAAACAACCTCAAGCAATATACATTCAAAACGGAGTAGATGCGCATGTAAGCTGGTAGATCAAGGCGAAAATCATTTTTACCAATTTTCACAAGTATCCTGAAGGGTCCATACCTGATAGGTTTTAATTTTTTACCTTCACCTTACATCTTGTGCTTACTCATATACAGCCAGACTTGGTCTCCAACTTGAAACCTATGCTGCATATGATGCTTATCATGCTTAGCCTTGTACTTGGCCTAGCTCTTTTCCAGTTGTTCCTGTATTGCCTGGTGAATCCCCTAGATCTGTTCAATGAACCTAGTTGGCTTGTCGACATCATTGTGTCTATCAACCATGGTATCCTTACCAAAGATAAAATCCAAAGGATACCTTGGTATGAAACCAAAAAAGGTCTCAAAAGGAGATCTCTGGGTAGAAGAGTGTTTGGCTTTATTGTAAGCATGTTGTGCATAACACAAGTGTTCATCCCAAAGCTTAGAGTGTTTGCTGCAATATCCTCTCAGTAACTGGATCATCGTCCTCTTAACTACTTCTGTCTGGCCATCTGTCTGTGCATGAAAAGCTATGCTTTTCTTTAATTTGGTGTCCATTAGTTCCCACAGACTTGACCAAATTTCACCACAAATTGGGTGTCTTGATTAGATACAATAGACATGGGTAATCCAAAATGAACCCATACATGTTCAAATAACAATTTTGCAGTTTGTTCAGCTGTAATCTATTTACTAAAGGGTATCAAAATACACATTTTGTTGAACCTATCCACAAAAACATATAGATAATCACGACCTTTCCTAGATTTAGGCAGTCCTCCAACGAAATCCATGGAAATGCATTCCCAAGGGTCAGAAGGAACTAGCAATGGAGTGTACAAGCATAGTTTTCTATTGTTGGGCTTGCTTTTAGCATACATAGCACATCCCTTTACATATCTAGAAACTGTCTCACTCATTTTCGGCCAATAGCAGAACCTTTGCAGCTGTGCAACTATTTTACTTACCCCAAAGTGACTTGATATCAGAGAAGTGTGTGATTCCCTAATTATCTTTTCTCTCTTAGTTTGTGGAATGTAGAGTTTCCCACAATGATATAAGAGTCAGTCCTTCACATGATAGTTCAATTATTCTACTCTTTTGCCTTGACTCAAAGTTGCATATACATATTTAAAGTCCATATCCCGAGCATACTATTCTATGTAGCTTTCATGCAGCATAGAATTATGGTTAAGTAGGGTAGGTGCATTTATAATGGGTCTAGATAACATGTCTGCAACCTTGTTATGTATGCCCTTTTTATATTTCATGACTAAATGAAACTATTGTAGAAAACCCATCCATTTGTAGTGTCTTGATTGTTGCAAATTAGTTTGGGAGTGTAGATATTGAAGTGGCTGATTATCAGTATGTATCAATGTTTTTTTGCCCATTAAGTAATGTTTCCACATTTTCACACTCTGAACTAAATCATACAATTCTTATCATATGTAGGATATTTAACTACTGCAGGATTAAACGTCTCAAAATGATAACATATGGGTTTACCATGTTGTATCAACACTGCTCCCATGGCATAGTCACTGGCATCAGTTTGGATCTCAAATGGTCTTTGTAGATCTGGCAGTGCTAGTACAGGTGTTGTACTAATTTTTTCTTTCAAGGTGTCAAATGCTTTCTGTTGTTTGCCTCCCCACTGAAACATGTTGTTCAACCCTGTCAAAGCATTTAAGGGAGTTGCAATTGAGGAAAAATTTGAAATGAACTTCCTCCAGTATTGTGCTTCTCCTAAGAAGGTTCTCACTTCTGTAGCAGACTTGGGTTTAGGGAAGTTTACAATGACTGCCACTTTAGAGGGATCTATTTTCAATTCACCTAAACCTTTTCCCATCGTGAAAGAAAGACAGTAATTTCTCATCGAATTGAAGGTTTGTTCTTTCCAATGGTGTCTGAATTTGTTCCATGTGCTAAAACGTTTAGCTTGCCTTGAATTTTAATTGAAAATGACACATATCCATGTATTGTTTTACTAGGTCATTATAAGTTCTCGCTGGTTCTCTATAGTCTTATGATTTGAATATTTCTCTTGCAGTTACTTGATATACTCAATTGGTTTGGGTGGTGTACATGGGACACATTTTCCACAGACGTCATAGCTGAGGGTATAAAACAAGGTTTAGAAAGCTATATTATTTTTCCCAGCCCCCTTTATATTCTGTAATCATATATCAACTCTTCTCAAGATGTAGTTATACTTTGACCTTATCCGAAGGGTCCATTTCCAAATGTTTGTGATTTATTTCTATTTCTTTAACAGTCTAGAGAAAGGGGACACCTCTCCAAAGTTTCTAATTCTTGACGATTGGTTGAAATCTGTTGAAATGGACTCTAATCCTAAGCCCCCTCCTTTTGGAAATACAAAAACGTAGGCTTGAGCTTCTGTTTTCTTCAAATATGACATATAAAGACAATAATTCATCTCTCTTTGAAATTTGAAGATAATTTCCCTTTGATCCTAAATCTTCTTGCAATATGAAGATAATTTCCTTTTTATTATCAAAGTTATTATAATCTGAAGATAATTTCATTTTGATGCTAAATTTTCTAGTGGAACTCTAAACATTTTATGGTCTTATAATTGAATTTTCAAATTGGCTAACACATGTAAAAGAGAATTATAAGTTTGTGAAGGATGAAAATATTAGTCAAAGACAAGGAGGTCCTAATTTGGGCCTTAGAAATATTGTTATAGAAGCAAGGGGTCTGACAATTTAAGGTAAGCTACCTTAGGTGTCCATTAGAAATTACTCAATTATACTCCTTATTTATCTATATGGTCCAAACCCTTCATTCTAACACTTGTCTCCTGAATTCATAAGCTACATTATTTTTTTACTGACTAGTTGATATATTTAAACTATAATTTGTATATGCAGACTACTTTCCTCCATAGTTCATTTGGCATGCTACTTTGTTCTCAATTTATATTAAATTTGTATTATTGGAGGTAAATTTATTTTTGGCATTTTATCACTAGCTACTGGGGAAGAGTGGAGCCCGATGTTTCTAGAACGGAGCATTATAATTCAAAATTTCCGTTCCCTATTTAGCCTCATGGGATTATTCTTCGCCAACCAAACGAGGCATTAGAATGCATAAAATTAAATGGATTGGGCTGAGTCCATCCCAAAATTGCATTTCAATTTTACGACAATGTCCACTTTTATCTAGCAAGTGTTGGCATTAATGGTGTCAAAGTGAACGTCCAAAATATTATCGAGACATTAGGTGTAGGCGAGGATGGTTACGTTAAATTGGACAACCAGTATCAACAAGCAATGGAGTCTTCTATTGCTCGAAATTACCCTGATAATGGGATAATTTCTTGCATGAGTAATAATCTTGATGGTATTTCCAGGTCAATGCCATAGAATTGTGTATGCTTTCTTGTAGTAAACAAACACTCTGACCAACATTTTATCCCCCTTGACTGTACTATAACAAATTTGTATTTAATTGTTTATATAGTTCCAAACAGACTGTTGTTATAAGAGCTTTTGATGATTTCTGGCAAAGGGATCCTATATCACATACCGTTCATATTTCTTTTGTAGCCTAGAACAACATTTTCTTGGGAGAGTTTATGCAGCCTGACTGGGATATGTTCCATGTAATGTTCCTTATAATATATCTAATGTTTGTACTTCCAAGTTTATTTTCTGAGCTTCAAGTCTACGAGCAATAGCTGATTATTATTATTTAGGCCGATATGCCTTTCTTTTAAATCAGTTAACCTCACAATTTTGTCTACCAATTTTACTGACTTGTGACACATGTCTAATAAATCTATCTTTATTCTCATGATATCTGTTGTTACGCCTATGATTTCCACCAACTCCATTTTTGAAACTTCACACTCTCCAAGTGAGTTCGATAGTCATGAATTCACTGGGTATAGCCACAAAGAAGTTATTATTTGCTACTCTTGTTGTCTTTGATGGACTCTACAATCAAACCTTTGTACATAATGCAAACCAGGGAATTCTTGGGAAAGAGCGTGTTGAGAGTATCAGTGATTGTGATAATGACAGGAAAAATGGGGTATCCAGCCATGGACAAAATTATACAAATAAGGACCCTATAAACCCCTCCATTCACAAAAATCAACTCACACAATCTAGAGGTCAGCGGAGATGAGAAATGAAGGGTTTCATGAATAGGACTATGGTGAAAAACAACCAGGATTGGAGGCAAAATCTTCTCCATCCTCGTTTGAGCTATGAGTCTATCCAAAAAGTAGGATAGTATGAAGAAGACAAACTTGGATAGATCTAGTGTACCAAAGCTAGTGCAAAAAATTAAAGAGAAGCTTAATAAAGGATATATTAAAGGTTGACTACATGATATGATATGAAATAGTTGGATGATCAGTGGTAGTTTGGTCTTGTGGTAGTTTTTATGTTATTTTTCACCTGCACCGTGTAAGGAAATGGGCAATATTGCCATCCTCTATAGATCTGTCCACTGGGCAGATTCAGGGTTCCAACTGGAGATGCCCTGGTTATCAGTTTGTGCAACTTTCACTCCCAGATCATCTTCACTACTATTGTTTTTTTTTGTAAGGTACAAGAGCTAGAAGTAGAATATTATCTCACTCCACATTCATGTGGAGGACCATGTAGGAAGCCACTTGAAAAGGAAAATAAAAATCCCAGTTGCTCACATAAATGTACTCTACAATATCATTGAGAGACTTTCCCACCTTCCAGAGTAATGGTTCCCCCTAACGTTGCATGTGTGGTAAAACAATAATTACAAGGAGATGTTCTGATCATAAATCAATTGAATCATGTGGACAGTGCTGTAAAAAGCCTCTGAAATGTGGACACCAATATTTTAGCAATGGGTGCCCTGAAGGCCCATGTGATCCTTGCAAGGTTCTAATAAAATATTCATGCTATTGTGGGGAAAAGGGGGAGATGATACTTTGTGGCGATATGGAGATCCAAGGAGAAATAGACTGGAAAATTGGTGTATTTGCACATAAGAACCCGTGAAAGAAAATCATTTACTCTCAAAATCATAAGTGTAACAAGATATGTCATCTTGGATAATGTGGAGAGTGTGAACTATCACCCACGAAGGTCAAATCTTGCCCCTGTGGTAAAACTTAGCTCCAAAATCAGAGGAAGAGTTGTATGGATAGTCTACTGACCTGCTCAGAGGTATGTGAGAAGCTTCTTCCATGTGGAAAACATTTGTGTATAAATTTCCTCCTTTTCTGGTTTTTATTAAGATAAAATGCTTATGTGGATCATCATCTAAGATAGTCCTTTGCTGGAAGACCATGGTATCCATCGAGGAGAACAACAAATTCACATGTGAAGAGAATTGTGAACAAAACAAAAATTGTTGTAGATAGAGATCAGTGAAAGAGGATTCCATATTGGAAATCGAGGGGGTTTAATCAATCATTTAGGTGATTGGGATCCACATTTATTTCAAATGCCCTGTGGGGAAAAGTTGCAATGTGGGTAGCATTTTTTCCAAGAACTCTCCCATAGTCGCCACTATCCACCCTGCCTTGAAACTATTTTCATTGAAATTTCTTATGCATCTTAGAAGACATGAATATCTCCTCCAGGCCCTTGTGGAACACCCATTCCTTCATGCTCATATCCTTGCTCCAATCCTCAAACATGTGGTCATCCTGCGACTCACAATTTCCATATCAGGGATTTCCCTCCTTGTACTGTTCCTGTTGCGAAAGAATGTGCAGGGGGTCATGTAGCTCTAAAAAATGAGCCTTGTGTTTTTCAAGACATTAGATGCAAGAAGCTCTGTAGGAAACCACGACAATGTGGAATGCATGTGTGTACTCGGACATGCCATCTACCTCCATGTGACTCAGTTTCCAAGGAAAAATCATCATCAGTAAATAGAATCTCATGTGGGAAACCTTTTGGAGCTCCTCGGAGAGATTGCAAGCATACTTGTATTGATTCATGTCACCCACCTCTTCCATGCCCTCATATTAGATGTGAATTTCTAGTGACTATTACTTGTTCATGTGGTCAATTGACTCCAAAGGTCCCATGTGATGTTGGAGGCAACAATACGAGAGTTGATCGTGTCTTTAAAGCCTCTCTTCTTCACAAATTGTCTGCTCCTATTTAGCCAGTGCAATCAAAATCAAATAGAGTGCATCCAGGCCTGAGAAATCTTGCATGTGATGAAGAATGTTTAAATTTGGAGAAGAAGAAGATTTTGGCATATTCTTTTGGCATTTGGAAAACAATTGATCTGCTAGGGGTGAATGAACAAATTTCAGAACTTTTGGCTGAGTTGATCAGGAGAGAACCACAATGGGTTTCAACTGTTGAGGAAAGGTTTGGATACCTAGTTTTGGGGAAAACAAAATCCCGCTCAAGAAGTGTCCGTGTATGTTTTTGGTCTATGTTAAAGGAAATAATGGGATATGATTAGACATCTTGCAAAAAGATGGAAACTCTCCATATATCTAGTTGGATGGGAACCAAAATGTTTTTTGGTCACACAGACTACGCATAAGTCAAGATCCCCATATGTAGCATAATACCCAAAGGGTCACCTCCTACCATAGGGCCAGTGCAAGCTCCACCTTTCAATTCAGTTGTAGATATGGATCCTAGGCTCGTCCTTGCATTGTTTGGTTTACCAAGAGAACAAAAGTGAGTTCCCTGATTTTGAGATTATGAGGTGATTGTGAACTTGTATTGCTAAATGACAAGAATGCACTAGCCATATTTACAAATCATGTGAGGGTTGCAACTGTTGTTAGATGTGTGGATCATGCTTCTGTATATCGAGATGCTATTGTAGTCCCTCATGATGGTGGATAACCAACTAAAATACCTGGGAAACAAAATATGGGACATCAAAAAAGGCTAATGCATGGGAAAAAACTAGAAATGAGAAATAGAGTGTGTGGATGGAGGATTCATGGGGGAGGATTGGTGAAGTGTTAAAGTATTGAGGCGAGTATGGCAATTCCAGAGAAATCCTATTTTAACAAGAATAAATTCATACAGAGCTCTTGAGAAATATAATGTAGGAGAGACTTGGTCAACTAATGTAGCCCAACCATCTTCCAAGACTCTAACATCTATGGGTTCCACTGAAGTTTCATCCTCTCAAGGGAATCAAAATAAGTACTCTTCGAGTGAAGTGGATGATTGGTAGAAAGCTTTTGATTAGGCTATTTGGTTTACCTTTCTTCTTTGGTTATATCGCTTGCGAGGAGATGCAATTTTTTTTCTCTCTTTGGTTTCGATACAATATCTATAGTTCAAATGTTTCAAGCCTAGCTAGAGCTTTTTAGAATTTTAAATTAAGATGTAGTAATGGGATACATTCTTACTCACTATTCTTTTCATATGGGTCAACAATTTTGGAAGCCGAACACAGTTTGGTTCATTGAGTCTTATTTTCTTGGTTTAGATCAATTTCTTAATAATTGTGGAAAGTACGCTTGTACACATGGATTCCTATTATGATAAACATATTGGTTTTCTAGAGTTGATTCCCTTGATTTAAACTATGGATACAAATACCTTTTCATGCTTAACTGCAATATATTATGCTTTCTCAAGTAAAATAAACATTTATTTTGTGATAAAATTTATTGTCAATAAGATACATTAATAGTTTTACCTTCTTAATATTGAGTTTATTAAAATTCACGTTAATAGGGTAACCATTTCCAGTATTAGTCCTAAAGTTTAACATTACAATTCTGTTTTTAGTTATATACTAGGAATTTTCAAACATGCTTCAAAGCCATGGATGTGATTTAATTTTGACATGATTTTTCATCTAGCCTTGGGAAGGATCTCTAATCTACAATTGTTTCCTACTATAATTTGTGATATTGTTGATGTCCATGTATCAATGGTAAAGATTCTAGGAAAATAATGTTGTTACAGGCCTGCACAAGGAACATTGGGAAACTAAGTCTAATATCAAGTTGCCTCCAGAAGCTCTTCAACCTTGAGAAGATTGGAATTCTAAATGAGGAGCTTTGAATTCTAAATTGAGGTTCCCATTCTAAAATTTTCAAGTGATTGTTTCACTCTTGGGTGTTGCAATGGAAAGATTAATTTGTGAGAATTATATGGCCAATATTTCTTACCAGGTCCTAAGAATTATTTGGGAACCTTGCTTCGCTGGTACAATAACATCTTATACACTAAAAGTGGCCAACCTATTTCAGCAACCTCACACTGTCTCATGTGTTGATTAACTATTGTAGAAATATAGGCTTAGAAAGTAGCGCCACAGAGAAGTCAGCGTTGACAAAAGCAATGGTGGTTAGTAGATTTCTAAATTGGAATTTAAAAAACATTCAAAAATTTTCTGGTAGTCACAAGATGCTTCAATATAACATTGTCACAATTTACATAATTTCACCTAACCATTTGCTCAAATAATAGAGCTTCATCCCATCCCCATCCTCAAATTAAAGAATTTTACCTCCTACCCTCACCTTTCACCCTCCAATGATAATAGGAATGGTTGATATTTTCAGCTCAAAATTAACCTTTTCAAGTACCTATACATATAAAATTATATTACCTTGCATTTCTACAACCTCCCTAGGTCCTTTGTAAGGACTTTCTTGAAGCTATTTGTCTCACTTTAGTGGTTAGTAACCTCACTTCCTTTCCTTGGGTCCTCTTTGCTCCTTCATGAAGCATATAAAGATATTCATGGATCAAGGGCTAGTAAAGAATGCTTCCACACCACCAAGGAACGGAGAAGCCTAGTTCTACAAACCATTCCCTGTAGTGGCACCATGACCCTACCTAAGATGACACCTTCCACCCTTAACCCCACCTTCCACCCTTCTCCACCCTCAACTCCACCCCCACCCTTCCCATTCTAAGAGAGTTTTGCTTATTAATTACAATTTTTTAGGAGGAAATTCTGATGGCGGAAACTGCATAAGCAGGATGGCTCAGGATAGTAGCATCACACTAAATCATAAGGAGTAAGTAATAAGAAATTTGGAAAAGAAAAATGGGCTAGAAACTCAAATAAGCCCTTTGGTTTTGAACTGATTTTTTGGTTATCATTATGTTTATAGAGCAATGCAGATTTCTAATGCTCTAAGAGATTAGATAGAATTTAAGAGAAGACTCCATGACTAGCTAGAGGTATGACATTTTTTTTATGAAATTATGCAAATCGACCAACATAATATCTATCCGTTGTTTCAGTTACCTGATGACTGAATGGAATCTATCTCCTGTAAATTCTAATGTAGGTTCAAAGGTGCTTGCATTTGAGAAAAGAGGTGCAAGGTAAATATCTGCAGACCATATTAGGCAAAGCACAGAATACATTGGCATTAGAAGCATCGACATCAACATGCATTGAAGCCACAAGAGCCAAGCTTGCAAATTTGTTCTCCAAGCTTCCTACAAACAACGTGAAGCCAAATTACTCTCCAGTGAATGTGACTCCACTAATGCACATTCAAAGACAATATCATGGGGACCTAGAGGTCAACCGCCACATTAGAGATTGTTACTCTCAAAATCAATTTGCAGGCCACGACATGGAGCAGAGTCTGAACGAATCTGAGGGTCCAATTGAGAAGAAAAGTTGGAGAAAAATTTTCCATGAGAGAAATGGAGAGAATTCCCCTAACAAGCTATGAGAATTGGGCATTTATGCCTCTACCTATAAAACTAAAGAAGAACAAGAAGAAGTGGAATAGCTCATAAAGCCCACTATTGTTGAAAGTCCTACTGTAACGAGAGAATTAGTGGATGATAGAATGGTCGTGATTATAAAGTCTAATGGCCTTTCTCTAATCCAGGATGACCATGAACTGAGACAGTGCCATGCACATTTCATGTTGGGAAATTGTCGGAAGGTGGCAGAAGAATCTGATTTGAATAGGAGAGGGGAGGGATCAATTTATCAGTAGGGAAGAGAGCGGGATATCAATGCATCTCACTCTCAAAGAAGATATTTGTCATGCTATTTTTGTAGATTTTGGTCTTATCCAATAACTAATATATCTATATATATTGACCTGTGGTATGGTATGGGATATGTAGGCTAGTATCAAGCACACCCATCTATTTGAGATATGTGATCAGATAATGTTTTGGAAGCTACTTAGCTACCTATTTATTTTAATACATCTGGTACTTTAACCATTATCCCTATATATCTAGGTTTTCCATGCTTAATTGGTACTACAAATATCTGAATATCATATATTCAAACAACAATCACATGAAACTCAAAGAGACTTTTTAAAGAGAACCCTGACATTGATGAAGTGTCTCTGAATGGAACACTTAGTGAATAATTATATGAAAATATAGCAATTAAGATGATA
Organism: Pinus taeda; assembly: GCA_000404065.3. Lineage (NCBI taxonomy): Eukaryota > Viridiplantae > Streptophyta > Pinopsida > Pinales > Pinaceae > Pinus > Pinus taeda. The sequence continues at coordinate 207,631 of APFE030226477.1, read as the reverse complement.
AATTATAAAAACTAAAAGGTAATAACCTACTTGGTAGGACCTAGAATTCATTGTTCAATTTGCTTAGGACGTAGGCACCAAAATCTAAATACATGCAACATTTTCTTTTTCAGTCCTTTCACATACTTGACTAAATCTATAGTCTCAGTAACTCTCAAACTCCTCATTCTTGAATATAACTTTGAAGCTACCTTTATTCCCGGAACATAGTTTTCTATCTATTTGTTTAATATAGACCCTTAAAACATTTTAAAATATTAATATTTTAGATGTTGAAATTTGTAGTTTAGATTTTTTAAGTAATAGCGATTTCCTTCTAAATCTGTCCTTTTTTATTTCTCTAATGGAGATCTCCCTACCCTAGTTAAAACTATACGTTACCTAGTTTCTCCCAATACAAATAATCTTCACTATAAAAAAATATAACTAAGAAGGCACACCATAGTTTCTTTGAAATGGCCAAATATTATTAAAATTTTCTTAGCAACTTACTTTATTGATACAAAGTATGGTTTGTTTGTTATAGGTGATGGATAATAGTTTTGTTTTGATAGTTGATTTGATGTTAGTGAAAGCGTTGATTAAAAAACATAGTTAAGATATTGATTCACTGAAAATGACAAGTATTGGAACTTTGTTTAATAGATTACTTATTTAAATATAAATATAGTTTGATTTCATAGTTTATTTGATTTTAGTGGAATCTTATCAATCTTATAAAGGGAAAGGTGTTTCAATTTTCCAATTAAAAATTAAGTTTGTTATTCAATATACAACTCTTTGAAACCTATAAAAAGGAATCTCTAACATAACAAAAGTAGAAAATAATTGAATACTTAAACTATGATAGTTTAAACATTTAATTGGTTCGAATGTACATGATTTCTTTTTTGTTATAGGAAGGAGATGTTTATTTAATGTAAACAACATTTATATAAATTAAAAATAACAGTTTAAATGAATTAAGATTTATTGTATTTATTTTATTATATAATATTCAACTTGATAGATATGTTTCATTTTTGTTTCAATTTAATACAAAATATAATTCAATTAATTAAGATTTATTTATTATTAATATTGAATATATTTTTAAATTATAGGAAAAAGGTAAGTTTTTATATTACTTAAAATTTTGAAATAAAAAGAAATTTAAAATAAAATAAAAAATTGTACTCATGGCCATCATCGAAATAGGATGAAGCATCTATACATGTTAGTTGTATAATGCTTAACTATATGTGTGTCATCTTTCACTGGAATCCAGAAATTGAGCAATGACCCAGTTTAAAAAATATTTTTTTTATTTAATTTTTAAATATCTATATATAATAGGAACACATATTTTTTTTTAATTTGTAAAAATGTATATAATACATTTACATATGCTTGAGTGTATTGAGGCTGTAGATAGAACTTAACCTGGTATTATTTTGTGTTTAACATTTGTACAGGAAAAATGCTAGACACAAATGAGGTACTTCCAATACTTCTTACAAAATATTACTCAAAGCTAAGACATTGTATTATATAAAATGTAGAAAGATTACATGCATATGTGCTTTATCATGTATTAGTTTCCATTTGTCACAAGAATGGGACAAGAAGGAGCATCTACCGAAAAAATAGAAACTAGATGTCTCCTTGGAAAATTCATTACATTTTCCATAGAGAACGACCAAAAGAGAAAAACAAGAGAAGTAAATGTATGTTGGCAAAACTTGTTCAGATGTCCATAAGATTGTCAAACTCATGGATATAATATTTTGTGTGTTATTTTACATTATAAATATCATGGATATAATCTTTCATGTGTTATTTTGTATTATGATGTACTATGAAAACCTGGAGACATGATTTCCCACCTTCATTGTTTTCATTAACTCCACTCCCCTTAGATATATGACCACCATTTTATTAAAAAAGAATGGTGATACACAATAATCAATGTGAAGGTCAAAGACAATTGAATCATCCAAAATTGAATATTCCAAACCAATTTTCACTTATTATTTTCTTGATTATGGAAACCAAAGTACATTTTTTTCATTTGAGAATCCTACCAGCCTTCCTTTGCACCTTTTGGGGAAATTTCTAGTTATAATACAAAGTCTTCATCCAATGGTTGAATACCATGCTGCTGCACGAGCTGTTGGGGGGTGCTCAATTTATGTCAAGTAGATTTTTTGATTGGTTTTAGTCCTAATGGCTGCAAGAGGTATATTCTACAACCTAGATGGGCGATATGTCCATTACTTTGTGTGTCCATGCATGAGTGTATGCATAATGTTCCAAATGACAAAAAATGGAAGATTATATCTTGTGATGGATCCATCTTAAGCTCGAGATCTATTTAGTGCTAAGAGGAAGCAGAAAACTCAAGGCACAAACCTCAATGTGTTTACTTCTTGAAGGAATTTTTCACTACGTTGTGGTTTGCACCTTGAGTATGAGGAACCACTGAAACCAAATAGATAGATGGATTAATTTGTTTATGCTTTGCAAATTTGACCCTTGTTTTTGTTTTGGAGCATGTTGCTCTTGACCAATCTGGTTATTCGGGGCAGTTATGTTTCTTTCTTATTATATAGTTTTTGGGGTAAACATCCATGGGGGATTTGAATTGGTGACTCAGTGTCTTAACAATGCATCTATTGACCGTCAATCGAAAGCCTTGTGGGCATAGTTTTTCTATACTAAATTAATGCCAATTTTTTTTTCCTTGGATTGATATTGGCAAGGACAAACCTAGTGAACATGACATTGACTTTGACTAAGGTAAACATTATATATAATTAATATGTATATATACATATTAATTCTTTTGTCCCCTTGTCTTATCGAAAGTTTCATCTTCCCTAGGGATTGGAAATATTTATTATTGTGTGCAACAACTTCTAAAAGTTGCAGAAAATGATATCATGGGAGAAGTCACCGAAGAAAAGGAAAATGAAAAAATTCCTTCAAAGTGAATGAGACAAGGAGTACCAAATCTTTTGAAATTTTTTAGTTAATTCCTCAGAGTATTACTTTCTCTATACATGCTAGTACATTGTTAGTAAATGTTATAGGCAACCTTCATAGAACACTTACTACAAAAGAAAACATAGATTGAATCCATGTTACACTATTTAGCAACCAATCTCTAGGCTAATGCATCATTAAGTCAAACAAATTTATATTTTTTTTGTATATGGATTGGTTGAGGATGGTATGGAGGAAGAAAATATGGGTTGGAAGACTGCTTTGTTTATTAAATCTAGCCTAGCATCTTCAAGATCATTGGACTCATATAAAAATTTAATGAAGGGACCTACTGATTATAAGCTAGATACACCCAATAGGTATCTAATTTTAGTGTTTGAACCGAGACTTCTTGAGAAGCTTACGAAAAAACTAAAAGTGGCTAAGAGTGATTAATATTTAATAGTGATGTTTGATCCATTTATACAACTATTAGGGACTTGTCTCAAATCTAGCATCAAGGAGTTATCTCGCATTTTGTGAAATGTTTGGGTTGACTATTAAGACTTCCTCTTCCATCTATTGATATTCACAGTAGCAATATTACCTCAGATTTTAAATGGTCCTAACATCAGTAAAGAGTGATAATGCCTTAAGGTAGTCTTCTATTGATTTACTTGTTATGCTTTTGAGACATGCAAATGCAAACATATCAAATGATACATTAAAGATGCTTATCCAACATCCACTCTTTATAAATTTAGAGAGTATCTCAACTATCATTGCACTATCACTTTTGAAAGAAATTGTTAGGTGGAAACTGTTTGTTCTAAATCTACGTGATTTAGTCACTAGAGTGGAATGTTTGATTGTAACTAGTTAAGCTCTTATGATTCTCCAATAATGTAGTCAAGTTATTTGATATTTTCTTCTTGAATACCCTCTTGGTGCCAAGCAAATGCAGCAACGCTTGGATTTGTTCATGATTCACCTTTTTGTACTAGTGATTCACCATTATTTTACAAGATCATATAATCTTGTAAAATATTCGCCAAAAAAGTATACATACATATTATATTATTAATAAAGTCATCTTTCATTTTTCCTATGTATTATTTTGGGATTCGCCTGTTTATTATACATATAAATTTAGGGAGGTTCTTAAACTTTTCCTTGGAATGGGGAATAGAGTGTGGGAGAGAGGTATAGAGGTGAGAGACACCGTGAGAGGGAGAAAGGAAGAGAGAGAGGAGGGGGAGATGAGGGAATATAGAGAAAAAGAGAGGATAAAGATAGGGAAAGAAGGGGAAGAGAGAGACAGGGAGGCATAGATATGGAGGGGAGAGATAGGGAGAGAGAGAGAGAAGGAGAGAGGGAGGGATATTGTGATAGATTCGGATGGTGGAGAGAGAGTGTGTGGATGATGGGGGGAGGGATGGAGGGAGGTGGGAGAGAAGGGGAGAGAGAGGAAGGAGAAATATAGAGGACTTGAGAGAGAGGACAGAGAGGGGGTGAAAGAGATGGAGTTTTAAGGGGAATAAAGAAATAGAGAGAGAAAGGTGGAGATGCAGTGGGAAGGGAGAGATGGAGAGTTAGAGAGAGAGAGAGATATGGAGACAGAGTGCATGTCTTTTGGATGAGAAGGAGACACAATGGGAGATAAAGAGATAGATGGGGAGAGGAAGGGGGTAGAAGAGAGAGGCAAATAGAGGGAGGGATGAAGATGGATAGATGGGAGATAGAGATATATATGGAGAGAGAGAGAGAGAGAGAGAAAGAGAGAGAGAGAGAGAGAGAGAGAGAGAGAAGGGGAAGAGATAAAGAGGGAAAGGAAGAGGGAGAGATAAATGGATAGATAGATAGATAGATATGGGGAGAGGGAGAGTTCATGACATATGTTTAATGGATTTATATAGAGAGACAAATAAGGAGAGATGCAGGGAGGTGTAAATATAGATGGCAGGGGAAGAGAGGAAGGAAGAGAAAGATATAGAAAGTTAAGGAGAGGCGGATAGAGTGAGACGGGGGAGAGAGGGAGGGGAAGAGAGAGAAGGAGAGGGGGAGGTAGATAGACAGAATGGAAGGTAGAGAGAGAGGGAAAAAGAAACAGTCTCACAGAGACAAATACAGACATAGAAGCTAGATCCAAAAAGTCATGAATATTTTAGATTTTCACTAAAATAGATGTATTGATTTCAATGTAGTTGTTCATTTATAATCCTATTAGATCACATGCACTATATGCATTGATTTCAAATGTGTATGTCAATTTATAACTCTATTTAATACCTTACACCATATGCATTGATTTTAATGTTAATACTGATTTCCACTCCTATTTGATCTCTTGCACATGACACATTGGTTTCAGTGTAGATATTGATTTCTAATCCTATTTGATTTCTTGCACTTTATGCATTGATTTGAGTGTATATGTCCATTTCTAATCATATTTAATACATTACACTAGATGCATTGATTTTAATGTAGATGTTGATTTTTACTCATATTTGATTGCGTGCATTAGATGCATTCGTTTCAGTGTAGATATTCATTTCTACTCCTATTTGATTGCTTGCATAGGATGCATTAGTTTCAGTGTAGATATTGATTTCTAATCCTATTTAATCACTTTCACTAAATGCATTGATTTTAGTGTAGATGTCAATTTCTAATCATATTTAATACCTTACACTAGATGCATTGATTTCAACATAGATACTGATTTCTACTCATTCAATTTCTTGCATTAGATGCATTAGTTTCAATGTAGATATTGATTTATGATCCTATTTCATTTCTTGCACTAGATGCATTGATTTCAGTATAGATGTTGATTTCTAATCCTATTTGATTGTTTACACTAGATGCATTGATTTTAGGTAGAACATATCTACTCCTGCATCTATATCTCTAGTTCATTTTCTCTCCTTCTCTACTCTTTCCACCCTAAACCATACACACACACTATCACTATATCTATCGATTCTCTCTCCATCCTCCCTTTTCCCTCACCTCTCCCTCTTCCCTCTTCTCTCTTTAACAATTTTCTCTCCATATATAATATAATATATATCTTCCTCCCTCCCTATATTTTCCTCTCTCTTCTTCCCTCTCCCCACCCATCTATATCTCTATTTCCCAATGTCTCTTCTTCTCACCCCCAAAACAAACACACACTCTCAAATGTAAGCACATAAAAATTATTCAACCATAAATACATACTTGAATTTTCATCCTAAATAAAATGTTTTCTTACCCGAAATGTTTGCTTCTTGAAACTATACACTATTCATAATTAGGTACATTCATATTATTCCCATTTTCCACCATTCAACATTGTTAACTAATTTGCATTCAAAAGCAGTGATAAAAAATAACTACCATTGAAAATTATTTGGGGTTTAACACTCCATAAGTCACAATGATTGACTTTGGAGAAAACTAATATTAATATTGGAGAGAAACAAAGACAAGGTATGTTGTTTACTACAATATCTCGAGTTAAATATTTGAATGGTCTATGATTCGAACTACTCTTTTCATATGGCCAATTTTAGAAAATTGAAAAAATAATAGGTGTGACAATAGGAAAATTAAAAGAAAATAGTTTCAGATTGAGGTGTGACAATAGGAACAATAGAAGAAAATAGTTTCAGCTTGATTGCAATGAACATTGTTTGCAATTTACTATATTCTTAGTATTCACATTTTCTATCTATCAAAATTGTTACATTGACTCTTTGCATTCAAAATTTGTATTTCATCATTTTTCATCATTCAATTTACTAAGAGTCTCTCTCATCTCAACAAACTGAGGCAACTAAGCAAATTTTAAATTAAATTGTCCAAATTAATCTTAGATATATTTAGCATATTTAAAAGGATCAAAATAATTAGATGTTCAATTTTTTTTTTTATTACCATATAGGATTGAAATGAGCGTAGATCCATATTAACATTGTATCTATCAAGTGTCGAGAGGGATCAAATCTCTTGAGGTGAAAACCTTTCCTCAAGTTTTTCACTCAAAAAATAGGTTTTCACTTGGAGAGATTTGATCGCTCTTAGCGCTTGATAGATCCGGTGTTAAGATGCATCTAGGATGGTTTTAAAGAAAGTAACTACCTAGAAAATGAATGAAGTTAATAATAAGACATCCGCTAATAATTAATTAAATGATATAAAATGAGTGATCATTAAAAAATTAAACAAATACAAAGTTCGCGCGACATCCAAACCAAAAATTAATAAAATTGGAATCTTCATGCTCAAATGATTCCAACAATCATAGAAATTAAAGAAAATGAGTTAGGGGAACTCTCTAAATGAAAATCTCACGAAGTTAGAATAAGTAAACAAGTTAGACGAATCCAACTTTTCCCACTATAACTCCTAAATGATGAGAACTCAAGAGAAGTGGCTAGTTCCCACTTTTACCACTCTTGTTAGGATTTAGTGGATCATGTTACACAATAAAAACGGACATGAACTCATAATTTCTAGTTGAGTAAATGAAAACTGAAGCGACATGACAATTTTGAAGAATGACATTGACATGGATTTCATCATATTGGAGAGATTTGAGTAGTTGTAAAATTTATAATTTTTCCTTATATTGTTTGTGTCATTATTTTTAATACCATCTATTGATTTTAATTGTATATGGATAAATTGATTCTTTCAGTTTTTCATTAACTTGATATTTTTTTTATAGTGGAGAAAGGCTATACTAAAGTATTTCTTATTATTTTATAGCAACTGATTAAATAAAATTATATGAAAATTGTTGGACAACTAATCCATTAAGATTTATGATGTGGAAGTCAAACAATCAAAGGAGTCCAAGAGATGTTGGAAGATGAATCCAACAGTCACAAGAATGTATTATAAATGTACACCAATGTGAATAGAAAAGCCAATCCATGGTTTTATCTTCCACATCCTGTCTTCGCCATGGTTTTGTTTAAGATGGTATCAGTGTGGGTTCCTTCCTGGCCTGCTCAGATTTGAATCAGTGATTTTGTGGTGCAATTATTTTGGGCATTTCTCTACATTTCTACATAACTGTCCCTTTGCGAGCTACTTCCTTTCATGGTCTCTACATTGTCTACAATGTTGAAAGAGTGTGAGCTCAAACTTGACTCTTTGATTTTTCCATCATTCCTCTATCTTCTCATCAAAATTGCAACCTTCTTCCATTTCCTCACTATACGTTACCATGGAAGTTATATGATGGGCCTAAGCACTCCTCTTCTCATGGGTTGTTTCCATCCTCTGCATTGAAGAAATTGTAAATTCTCATACAACCTTCGGTCAACCTTCAACCCTAACTAGTGGACGATAGGAGCGGGCATAATAACTAGGTAGATGGAAGAGGCCTCATTTTCGAGTTCATCAAAATCTTCTTTGAAACCTTCAAATTCAGCAGGGGTGTCTATAGCGGACGAGTGTGCAAGTTCTTGACCAAGCAGAGCTATAGTAGAGACCAATGCCAGGTGCCACCAAGGGCAATCCAATTGCAGGAAAAGCACAACCATGGTCAGCAGTGTGAGTCCTGTAAGCCCTCTCTTCATTGGTTGCATTACCCTCTAAAATAATTGTGTCATATTGTTTCCTATCATCTACCTGCAACGTGCATCTATGATCTAAGTTAGGTTCACCAGTGATGCATTGCAAGAGATGAATCATTGATCGATGCTATGAAATTGTTTCCCTCAATGTTGTTTCTCATACCTTTTTTTTTGCGTCTAGTGCTTTATGTGGAAGCCTTAGCAAAATTCTTCGTTTAAGTTCAACTTTTCTTTCCAAATTTTGGTCTAGACAATTTAGCATCTGAATGATAGTAGGAAATTTCCAAACATCATCAACTCCATATTTCACTACACAAATATTCTTCAAAACTTTTGTTGCCTTCGAGAAATATTCGTCCTTGTCTGTCAGAAGTAGTTTAACAATTATGTTAATTGAACCAGGGGTATCCACCACAAGTTGGGCTAGTTCTCAATAGTAAGCAATGTTGGACAAAATAGACAGTGCATGCTTCAATACTTCCTCATGTGGTGCACTGTGATTGGTTGAGTGAATAAGTTGACTTAGCTTCTCAATAGCCCTAGCCGTCATAAGGCATTCATAGCGCCTTTTCAAATCTTGTGTTGCAACATCTAATGTTTCACAGATGTGAAGAATACCACTAACAATATTATGATTCAACAGCACCTCGAGTGCCTTTGTAACATGGTTCTCAAGAAGAATTCTATAATGCACATTAATTGTAGAGTTTTAATTCAAAACCACAGTTTTCTACTAAGCCATCCATGAAAATGGGACTAAATAACAACAGTTGAATATCACCTGTGACATTCTCATTCAAAGTTAGAGAGCAATGACATTCTAAGAACTCATTTTTAATGGTGCGATGAATTTGATAATATCATGGTTTATAAAGTGAATATTTAGAAAAAAGAAAGAGAAGTTTGGTATATTATTTATATGGTATGAAATTACATGGTATGGTTTTCAAAGGAGTGGTTGACATATTTCTCCAAGAAACTTGAGAGATTTTTCCAAATAAATAGATCTAGTTACCTTTTCGAGGGACTCAAAGTACCATCAATGCACTGTGTTTGTTTAGAAAATGGCTGAAATTGGTGAAGTTTATATTTCCTAAAAACTTTAATACATTCCATTAACCATGATAATGTGAAAATTAACAAAGCCTCTCTCCTTAATATTCAAATCCATTTAGAAGATGCACAGGAGAAAATCAAGTTTCTTCAACTCTGAGTCAAAGCTTAATGAAGAATCATTACAGTAGTGGAGTCACAATTCTAAACGTTTGTTTTTTCAAAACATTGAGATATACTCCAATAAGAAACAAATCAATAATGTTGTTCTAGTACCCAGTAAAGGAGTAGATTTGCAGAAAGATGCAAAAATTCAGCCTATACTTCCCAAGCCCATCATCAAAGCTTCAGAAAATATTTTTCATAAGCACAAAATTGGCCTTGGATATGACAAGGATGTGTCCTTTCATATTCCAGACTATTCCAAGCCCATTCAGTTCCATAGTGTTGGGTTTCTTCATGACAATTCACCTTCACCTGTTCCAAATTCTGCTGCTTCACATTCATAGCCAAAAGTTGTTAAATGCCAACATTGTGACTGAGTTGGCCATATGAAATATCAGTGTTTTGGCTTCATCCATGTGAGAATTGTCATAAGAGCACTCATTCTTAAAAGAGATGCTTCAAAAACACGCTTCCTACAAGAATAAAGATTCATCTTGGATGGATAGCTTCTTAGAAATGGACTTGAACAGCTAAGAAGATACTCTAGTCATATGTCAAAACTTGTTCTAGAGTATTGAATAGCCTTGCAGTTGAGTTTTATCCATCTTCTCACCTTGTATCTAATAGCAGAGGAATGGTCATATACAAGCGTCAAAGCCACATCAAGTGAACCTAAGCCACAACTTTCCATACCACATTCAGAGTTGTAGCTAGAGAAAAATCATGCCTTTGGTTGGTGGTAACCCTTAAACCATCTATGTGGGGTTGATACCTCCCATTTCAGCTTGAGCTTCTCCCTCTTATAACAATTGGAGACACTTCCTCTAGAAGAATACTTCAGCTTCTTGCCAATTTTGGAAGAGTTCTAGGAATTGCATTAAGCATTCCAAAGTTGGTGGTCATCCTTGCATGTTGAGACCTCTTGTTTTAAGTTCAGGTTCTCCCTCTTTTATGCAGGTTGTAGACCTCCCTTTTCTAGTTTGAATGTCTCCCTCTCCAAAGAATTTGGGACACTTCCTCTAGCAGAATATTTCTACTTCTTGCCATATTTGGAAGAGTTTTGGGAGCTGCACGAAGCATTCCATTGTTGGTGATCATCCTTAAACCATCACCTTATACCAACACTTCACAGACCACATCCAACATAGTGTTTCCATGCTTTTTTTTCACATTTTAGATTACAACTCTCTTCTTGGACTCATACATACCCCTTTCGATTAGGGGCAGAATGTTGGGAACCTAATCCAATAAGTTTTATTGTGTGGAAGTTAAATAGTGAAAGGAGTCATATAGATGTTGGAAGATGATTCCAATAGTCACAAGAATGTATTATAAATATACATTAATGTTAATAGAAAAGGAAATTCACTAATTTATCTTTGACATCCTGTCTTCGCCATGGTTGTGTTTAACAAAAATCACTACAGTTGGTAAGATAATTTGTAGTTCAGTGGGTAATATTTAATCAACTAGATGTCTAATATCATTATCACATAAAATAGTTAAAAGAATTTTTGTTTCATTACATATAAATGAATGTAACTTTATTTATACATGAATATGTTTTGGCTTATAATACTAAAATTTACATAGGAAAGTAGAGCTTTGATACCTTGTGGCCTATACTTGTAGTAATAGGTGTTGGGAGCTAACCACATGATGGTTGCTGAACAACACCTATCAAGACAAGATTCTTCAACATTTAGTGACGGGGTTTGTCCTCACTCTCTTCTCTTTCCATTTTGTAGGTGAATTAGTTTAGGTCACTAAGGGTAAATATGGTGGATAATTTCAAATAATCAGTGTCTCCATAGGGGAAAAATGAAAAAAAGTTCTTTGATTGTAAAAAAGAAAAATAATGACAATTTTGTGCAAATTTTAACCATGGAGAAGAACTAAATGGATAAAACCCCTTCTCAATAGATTTATAAATTAGAGTTTAGCCATGAAATGAGACTCTATCACCACCATGTAAGAGATATGCTTGACCTATTTCATGTTGGTTATTTCTTGTTGATTTTCCTTGAAATTACATTGAAACAACCTCAACCTTAATAATGCTCCTAGGAAGGCCTGTAAGAGCATTGGAGGAGTCTTCAAATATTCAACCCTTTAGTGTGTATAATCAGGTCCTTGATTTCTTGATTTTTTGTCGTTCTTTCTCAGTAGAATTTAGGTTCTTTGTACATATTAGATAGATCTCCTCGTAACATTGAAAAAGAATTGAATCCTTATCCAATTGTTTGAGATGGTTTTATTAGAGTGTTGTAATGCTTTAAATAGTGAGAGACAAATCATTGTAGCACCTACTATGGGTTTTCCAGATTATTTAGTTTGTTTCTTCTATGTTTTATTTTTTTAATTCTTAGTCTAGAGCATTGATAAATTCTAGGATTGATTAATCAGAGCTCGTGCACAATCCCCATAGATCAGAGATACTTGCAATTTTTGAAATTTTGGTTTCTTTTAATGGATTTAAAGTTTGTCTTGTGTTTGATTCCTTGTTGTGGAATTTGGGCTAGCTAAAGCTCTTCTACTATTGTATTGTGGTTTATGTTTCTCCTATTATTACCTAGTGTTTTGAGCCTTTTTTTCTTTTGATTAATATTTAGATTGCATACTTAGTAGTAGATGGATTTATGGTTTCGGGTGGTTTTGTTTTTGTTTGTTTAATACTAGTTGATTCCATGTTTTTCATCACATTGTAAATTGAATAGTTAGGGAGTGAAATGAGAGGATGGTGAAGATCATTCTTCCATTGAAATAAAGACTCATCCTCTCCACTATAATCTAGTTTTCATACAATGAAAACTTTGCACTGTGTAGAATTTTCCTTTCAAGTACTTTATAACTCTTTTTGCAGTAGACCAATGTCCCTCACAAGGCTTTTCCATAATCTTGGAGAGGATTCCAAAAAAAAATGAAATGTTTTCTTTGGTAGTAGTTAGGTAGTTGAGACTTCCTACGAGTTGTTTATACTTTGTCACATCATCAAATTATTTTCCTTCAGTGGATGTGAGCTTTAAATTTTGTTTCATTTGAGTGGTTAAAGGATTGCTCTTAGTCATCAAAAACATGTTCAACAGATCTCTAGTGTACTTCTTTTGAGAGTGGAATATAAACTTCATATGTTGAGTTACTTCAAGACCAATATAGTAGTGAACATACCCCAACTCTGTCATTTCAAAACCTTTCCTCAATTCCTTATTTATGGATGCAATATAACTCTCCTTTTTCGCTCTCCTCAAAAGATCATCTACAGACACCACAAAATACACATCTATTTTTCCAACTTTCTTGACAAACAAAGTTGCATCATCAAGATCATAATGTTTGAAGTTGAGTTTTAGAAGATGCTCAATAAACTTCTCGTATCGGGCTCACTGAGCTTGCTTGAGGCCATACAAGAATTTTACAAGCATCAATACTTTATGTTCCTGACCCTTCCAAACAAATGCTTCTAGTTGGGACATAAAAACATTCTCTTTTAGATCTCCATCCAAGAAAGCAGTTTTTACATCCATTTGATGGAATTTTCAACCATTCTATGCTACTAAGGAAAAGAGTGTCTTGATGGTAGCCCATTTTGTTATGGGATAAAATTATCCTCATAATTTACCCCTTCCTTCTGTGCAAAGCCTTTCTCCATAAGCTTGGCTTTGTTCTTTCAACTGAGCCATCATCTTTATACATGCTCTTGTAGACCCACTTGCAATCTATTGGTTTGGTTCCTAATGGAGGATCAACCAGCTTGTAGGTGTCATTCTTTATAAATGAATCATATTCTTTATGCATTGCTTATTTCCATTCATCATGAAAAGTGACTTCTTTGAAGGAAGTTGGTTCAGAATCTATAGACAAATTCTGTTCACAATCATAGGAAACATCCTTATGATTAGGTGAATCAGAATCATGTACATCACCTCCATTTTTTCTGGTTTATCTTGTTATTCTTGTCTTTCCAACCTCATAAGGATGAACACTGTCAAGTGTCTTTGTGAGACATTTTTTAGGACCTTTCTGAGATGGCTCAGGCTGCTTAGTTGACTGAGATGGAAATAAATAAAAAATTAGTTGCCTATTAGCGATGCTGGACCTGCCAACATGCCAAGGTAATCTCCCTGATAAGAAGTCCAAATTAGACCTCAGAACATTTGGTGTAGGTGTCCTAGCAATGGGTTATAAGGCAATGCCTTGACTACGATTTCATACTAAGGAAAGTAAGATAAATTTTTCAGAAGCAATGGTGTGATTGATGCAACGATTCAAGGAATGAGTATGAGAGATTTCAACATTTCAAGGGGGGGTGAGGGGGGTGAACGTGAGTTCCAGGTTGAAAGGGATCAATCCCAAATCTTCTATGAACACACAACACAAATGACGTGGATATCTTCTTACAGAGCAGTCAACATGGATGTAGCAGTCCCAACATACGAGGTAAGATAACACGAACAACACTCATGGATTAGTCTGACATGAGTGTGATGGTTGATATAACAAGGTTCAGAGAAAGCTCTTTCTCATTTCTGGTGGAGAAGCTGACATAGACGATGACAATATTAACAACATATGCAACACATTAAAAATAAGGTTCATATAATTGCGTGTGAATTAGTTCATACACAAGTATGTAAGTTAAACAACATATATCACTAAGGCAACCTAAGTAGAACAACTACATTAATAACATATGCATGAAAATGTGTTGGCTTTTGTTATAAAAGAAGTGTAAGTCACAATCATACGATACACCATGTAAACCTGCCATCCCTATCAGTAGAACATTACAGCCGCATCCTCCTTCTCCTCCAAAGAGATGTACTAGCTTCGTGTAGTGGAGAATCCAAGGTGCATTACAATACTGTCCAAGCCTTCTTCAAGCTAGTCTTAATAGAAGCTTTGCTGATCAAAAGCCTCTACAATGAGTTATGAGGGACTACTTATAGCGAAGGGTGGGGTGACCCTTGACATTACCCTTTTTGATAGTTCAACTATCCTCATGACTCTTCATCTACTCTATGACTATTACATTCAATTGTTGACACTCGACTTACACTTGACATGACTCAACATTACAATGCACATGTGCTCATGTGAGACGACATGGCTTGAGAAAGCCTTGCGAGACATCATTCACACTCGGTCTGTTATGGTGAGACCAACTCTTTGACATGCTTGTGATGGTGAAGCTAGTGATTTGATGGCAACCTTGGTCGTCTGTGATGGTGGGCATGTACCTCATGGTTACATCTTGCTGAAGCAAATTCTTTCCTTCTTTGCAATCAACTGTTGAAGCTTCTATGTCTAACAGTTAGAAACCCTCCATGTACTTTCTAATTTATTCCTTCCTACTTGTTCTGATTAAATAGCAAGTTATTTACCACGTAAATACTAAAAATAAACACATTTACATGCTTAACACATTACAGATCATCAACTGAAGGAAACAAAAACAAGTACACAAATGAAACCATTATTTTTGGACTAATGTCCCTAGAAATACCTAATGTGGGAAAACTGGTGCAACTATATGAGGGTTTGATTAATTAAGTAGTTTCATAATACAATCTGGGTGCCAAATCTGAGTCGCCCATCAGAGAAAAATCTTGGCAGTAGTACCTCTCCTTTAGAGACAAATGCTCTATCCGAAACCATGGATAAACACTCCGATAACTCCTCAGCTCCAATCTACCCCACCAAAAACCCCAACATCAACCTCTAGGGATTGCGTCAGCCTCTTCTACCCTCAGCGTCAAATTTCCTGATAGTTTTGGAAGTTCCTAGTAGTTCTAGTTGTTCTCGATAGTTCCTGTTTCTGCCCTCTACGTCAGCTTTCTCGGTAGTTCCCAGTAGTTTCGGTTGTTCCCAGTAGTTCTGGCTTCTGCCCTCTATGTTAGCTTTCCCAGCTACTACGCTGATCCTCCCAACACTATCTATACCTCTCTGCTTCTATATTCACTTCCCCTCAACTACAACTCCATATCACTCTCTCAACTTTCTCAACAAACCCAGCCACAAAAAGTCGAAATCTTGATCTCTTGGTGTGTTCTCCGAGTGGCCCTCAAGCCTTCTCGTTGATAAATCAATGACCAAGATTAAGTCCCCAATCAATGGATAAGATTATATATATCTTGATCCATGAGTTTTGGACCATCCTAACACATTTTTATATTAATTTACATTAATATTTTAATTTCCCAGTTTAGACTTAAGGTCTCCATTAAAAATATTAATTATTTGAATATATCCAAAACTTTTTAGAATCTGCCAAAACCATTTCTGGGTATTGGTGATCTCATGTGCCTTAGCATCTCCAATAAATTTTTACGGCTAGAGCACATCCGATGCTCCTCAAAATAAAGGCTCCCTCTTAGCGAGGACTTTGCTTTAGCAATACTCCTTACTGAGTATTACTTTGATCATCTGGAATTGGTCCCTGATGCTAGGCCTGCTGTGCATCCTTTGTACTACTACATCTCGTACTTCCGCCCATGGCTCTCCCACTACAACTTTTGTATCTATACGTCAGCTCCCTCTACATCTGTGCTACTGCCCATGGCCATGCCACTGTCATTGTTGTGATTTCGCTGCATCCCCTCTCATCATGGTGCATTGTGCTTCCCATAGCACCGCCACTACTAACTGCTACACTACAACTCAGTTACTGAGAAGTGATTAACTAATCTCCCAACTCTGACATCTCTATCAAGCTGGAGACACTCCCGATGCTGAAGCTCCCTCTATCGTTAACAAGTGTTCCTTCTCTAACCTCTTCACTGCTACAACAACTCCCTACATCTATCACTATTTCACACCTCTCTATGCCATCTTACACTGGTGCAACACTCATGTGCCTCCCACACTGTTGCATCCTACTAGCCTCATGTCATCCTCGGAATCCTGTAATATAGCTTTTTCTGCCGCTCCATCCTTATCCATCTCTACTGAAATCCACCAGTCCTGCTACTCCTCTTCAAGGCTCCCATAGCCAGGTATAATCCAAGAGGTTGGGTACCTCGAGGATCTTGCCCCTCATCTTCTATAGTCCTATTGACTACGACTCAATGTCTCCCCACTTTCACTCAAGTGGTGTGTGTGCACTCATGGCATAGTCATCATCTATCTCCACTTCCTTCTTTTCCCTTGCGGGTGTTGCCTTGGTCTTGGAATCCTCTCCCTTGCTCTTCTTCCTTGGACATTGGGTCACATAATGACCCATCTACCCATAGTGGAAGCATTTGACCTTGGAGAGGTCCTTCTTATTTCACTTTTCTTACTTAATCTCAGATGCTAGGGTAACATCCACCTCCTCCTCCATCTTCATTTTGATCCCCTTGCTGTTGCTTCCCATATTGGTCACCCTCCTGATATCTTCTTGGCAAAGAGCCACCCACATTTCCTCCCAATTTGGAAGGTTTGCCTTGCCCATTGTGCTCTAGACAAACACCTCCCAATATTCTGGGACTACATTCAGGGTTGTTATCACCATCAACTTTGGATCTGGTGTGGCCCCTATGGAAGTCATCTCATCTTGGATCTCCTTCAATCGACTGAGGAAGGTTTCGATCTATTCTCCCTTCTACATCTGCTATGATTGTAGTTGATTTTATACGAGCATCTTCCTCTGCATGGCAGTATGCTAATATAACTTGGTCAGGGCCTCATACATCTCCCATGCCGTATTCTTCTTGGAAATATCTGGTACTATATGATCCTTGACCCCGTCAAGAATGATACTCTTTACCCTCGCCATTGCTTCCTCATACCTATCATTATCAGTTGGGTCAATTGGGACTACTATCATCTTCAACGAAAAGTGCTTGACATGATTTATGTCAAGTACAAATAATATTTTGGCCTTCCAGACTATGAAGTTTAAGGCTCCATCCAATTTATTCTAGTCTCTTACTCCTTCTAGTGCCATTTCACTGCTCTTCTACTTCCCTCATGGAAGTTCTCTATGTGACTCCCTCTGAGCCTCGATTTTCCTCCTCGAAATTGTTCTATTGGTGTTGAGACTCCCCCTACTCTGATCATCTATGAAATCACACTACTGATCTGGATTTCTTAGCTATAAACCCTTGGTACCAACTCCCTCCTCCTTCACCTTGCCCTATTAGGTACTATTCTGAAAACAGTACACAAGATCGACTCTGTAGCTTATCCATAGCCTCCTAAACCCCAACAACTTGAAGGTGAGAGCTCCTAGGCTCTGTGTAGTACTAGCACAGGAAAACTAGCTCCCTAAGGCAACTGTGTCAGCCCTATTGGCTTCTGTGTGGCTCTGTGTGAACATGTCTTTGCCTCCCTCAACCTCTACACAACCTCTTCTTGGCTCAAACATGATGACACAAGCACTACATCACCCCTTCCTTGTTGTTTTTCTACTATGAACAACTTATGTGACTAAGGACAATATTTTTCTATTCTTGCCACTCTGCTCGGATGATGTCCTCAGTTCTACTATGATCTGCAACCATGCTCTAATACCATATTGAAGTCTCTAAGTCTAAAGATTTGAAATCCTCCATGTACTTTTTGATTTATTCCTTCTTACTTGTTTTGATTAATTAACAAGTTAGTTACGATGTAAATACTGAAAATAAAAACAAGTACATGCTCAACACATTACAAATCGTCAACTAAAGGAAAGATAAACAGACACACAAATCACACTGTTATTTTTGGACTAATGTCCCTGAAAAAACCCAACGTGGGAAATCCGGTGCAACTATGTGAGGGTTTGATCTAATAAGAAGTTTGAGAATACTATGTGGGTGCCAAATCCACCTCACCCAATAGAGAAAAATATCGATAGTAGTACCTCTCCTTTGGAGATAGATGCCCCGACTGAAACCCTAGATAAACACTCTAGCAACTCCTCAGGTCCAATCTGCCCCATGAAAATCCCCAACGTCAACCTCTAGGGACTACATCAACCTCTTTTGTCCTCTATGTCAGCTTTCCTAGTAGTTTCTATAGTTCCCCACAGTTTCAGATGTTCCTAGATGTTCCGACTTCTACCCTCTACATCAACTTTCCTGGTAGTTTTGACAATTCCAATTGTTCCTGACAGTTCCGACATCTGCCCTCTACATTAGCTTTCCTAGCTTCTGCCCTGATCCCCTCAATACTATCTCTACCTCTATGCTTTTGTATTCACTACCCCTTCGGTGCAACTCTAGATCACTCTCTCAACTTTCTTATCAAATCTAGCCCCAGAAAGTCGAAATCTTGATCTCTTGGTGTGTTCTCCAAGTGAACCCCAAGCCTCCTCTTATACTTTTCTCATTGACAAATCAACGGTCGAGATTAAGTCCCTAATCAGCGACTAAGATTAGATCTCACATAATCCATGACTTTCTGACCATTCAAACATAGTTTTATATTAATTCACTTTAATACTTTAATTTCCCTAAGTTTAGAGTTAGCGACTCCACTAAAAATATTAATTATTTTAATATCTCCCAAACTATTTAGAATCTTTCCAAACTCTTTCTGGGTATTGGAGATTTCATGAGCCTTAGCCTCCACCAAATTTCGTGGCTAGAGCATAACCAATGCTACTCCAAATCAACAGTGATGCATTGGTTCAACCCCTTCATCCAACTCATCTACTAACATGTGCATGGTCTTCTTGGGTACAACTGAACTAGAAACACACTAATGCATAGTGTTTGTGTTGGTCTCTGAGTGTGATTTGGTGTTCATGCACACCAACTTACCAAAGTAAATGTTCAGTCCCAGTTGGACTTTCTTCTTATCTTCACCTTGGTGAGTCTGTTGAATTGGTTGGATTGCATGTGTACGCTCAACGACATGCATGTTGTTGGATCTTTTTCATGCAATCAACAACACTCCTCACCATGTTTTCTCTATGTCAGTTGCTGGGATGGATCCTTAACTTGTACAGGTGCACTTTCATTTGTCAGTGCATGTTGCACCCACTATTGTTCCTGTTCTTGCTACAATTCACTGGACTATCTGTGTAGCTTCATGTTCTTCCATAGTTGTTTTTTTAGAACACGAAACCCCTTCTTTGTTCCATATTTTGTCTTTGTGCGATATTGATGTCACACCATCACTTCATAGCCCGAGTCTCTAAAGTTGCTTTCATTATCAGTGGATCTACTTGATCTTGCAACTTTGATTTGCCTCTATGATGTCAACAACCTTCCTCTTGCATTTTCTGCATCCACTACACTCGATATACTACCTTCAACTATTGTTCATGATGCTACTCACTATGATGCTACTTCTTGATGTCCTGGTCCCTAAACAACTTGATGTCTTCGTGAGTAGGTAAGCCCATGGACACTTGATCGACTGCATCTCCAAGCATGCTCTAAACGATGTCTTCATCTTTGCTCTCTTGGAAAGCATTGTACATATGATGCTCAAAGGAAAATGAACACCTGTGATACATGGAGACATGGAAACACCCATAGCAAGCAATCTGTTATTCAAAAACTAAAATGAACGTGAGAACTAACTTGCAACATACCTTGGGTGAATGATCATGAAGGTTGCGCAATTCGGTGGGGAGGTTGGGAGACTGACTACCAAGATTGCACAAGGCACTATCCGAGATGGTAGGAGACTAACTGACTACTAAAGCTACAAAGTGCACAATCCGGTTGGGCAGTTGGCTGCTAAGATTGCAGAATGTGCAATTCTAGCTAGGAAAGAATGCTGGCCCAGGGACAGATTTGCACAAATTTTTGGGCCAAGCAGCCACTCACCTCCACAAATGCACAATTTAGATTGGAAGGCCAATGCTACACTAGAATACACAAATCTGGAGGGGAATGTGAGACTTGCTTTTTTGAGATTACACAATGCAACCATGGTGAAGGCAAAGACCGGGCCAAGGTTTGCCTGACTCTTTGACTGGAAACTAAAAGAAAGTAAGTCGATGAAATGCATGGCAACACTAAGTGAGAGTAGAAGTGATAAACATTGCATGCAAAACATGAATGGAGGATTGAGCAAATAGATCAACATGCATGTGGGTGAGGTAGTTCACTGGTTGGGTGAACATCTGTGAAAAATTGTTTCATGCATGTGACAGTAGTGAGATAGCAACGAAAATTGAAACAGAGCTAGGAAAAGCTAGAGTATATGTAAATGATAGCAGGTGTTCAAATAAATCAATCAAACAACACTCACACAACTGAATACACAAAAAGTGACAAAAATGATGAAAAAGACAAGTTGAGGCCACTTACCCTTGAATAGCTAAGCCAGATGTATCGAAGAGGCCTGTATATGCTATGGGATGTCAAAGATCCAAGATTGATGTGAATGAATCAATTGTGATGTGTCGAAAAACTAAGTTTGTTCTCAAGATGAGCATGCCACAAATCTAGGAAAAAATGACACTTGGATTGAAAGTTATGAAACAAATTTGCATGTAACCCTCAACTGCAAAAAATAGCTCCCTGAATCATGGGATTCCTTTTGCATGTTTCCTATTGGTATTCCTAGAAGAGCAAGTCATCCATGCATGCAATTCAAGTTTCTTCGGTACCGGGTGGAACTGGTCAACTGGAGTATCAATGCATGCTAGTGTTCAACTGCTTGGAAAAATGTGCATTCTTGATTGGAATCTGGGCTAACTACCCAGGGGGATTGCACAATGTTTGGGCCCAGTAGTTGACTACTACCCAGATTTACACAAATACTAGGTTGAAATTCCTATTGATGGGAAACATTGCGCAACTCCTACTGGGAGAGTTGGCTGGAAAGATTGCGTAATCCTGGAGCCAAGCAAGCTGTCAAATGAAATTGTGTGATTCCTAGAGGGAAAGGATGGATTCCCTCTACAAATGTGAAAATTTGACTGGCAATCTCCTCAGCCTATAGCTGGACAAAGTTAGGGTGAGTAGCCTATGAAGGAAAAAGATCAAACTATGATCGACAGGCTTCCTTTCAGCAAGAAAGACACTAAAGCTTGAGGACTTGATGAATCAAGGCAAGCTGCTATGTGAGGGTGGTAGGGAGGCTCCAAAATAGGCTAAGGAAAACTTTTGGAGGGTAGTTGTAGCCCCTACAACATCACCCAATTATGTCAATCATGTCACTTAAAGTAGCTTCAATGTTTGGAGCTTCATGTGGGGGGGAGAGTTCTTCATAGTAAGATTCCAAACATTAATCCAATATAGGTATCTCCCCTTCAAGATGTGGAATCTCATTATCAAATTCTTGAAAATATTTTGCATGTTTGAATCTATCCAAACAATCAAGTTGTTGCCCAACAACATTGCTAGTCTTGGAAGATTCAATAAATATCACATCTCTAGATATTATAAACTTTTTGTTCACTTCATCATAGAGACATTATGCTTTGGAGATAGTTGAGTACCCTAAGAGGATATATTTGTGATTCATTGCACCGATTTTGTTTCTTTGTTCCTTAGGTATCAAGGCATAAGAGGTGGAACCAAAAACCCTGAGATACCACACCGAAGGAATGTGACCATACCACATTTCATATGGAGTCTTATTTTTTATAGCATTGGATGGACACCTATTATTTATATACACAACACATAGAAATACATCAACCTAAAACATTAGTTTAACATTCTTGAAAAACGTCATGGAACATACCATATCTAAGATTGTCATGTCCATTCTTTTGGATAACTTGTTATGTTCGGAATTGTAAGGCACAATTGTTTCATTTTTGATTCCATGCTAGCGAAAAGAGTTTTCAAATTCGTTTGAGATGTATTATTTTCCATTATCAATGTGAATAGAGCCAATTTGAGATTGTGCATCATTTTCAATCCATCCACCAATGTTCTTGAATGTTTGAAAAGCATTAGATTTGTTCTTAAATAAATAAGCCCAACACATTTTGGTGTAGTTGATGAGGCTCATCAATAGGTAAATTATATGGACTTCAATGCCACACTCCAACTTATTAAAATCAACCTTTCTCACATTTATTTACATGTTTTGTTATATTTTGCTTAGTGAGAATGGTAAATATGAGATGTTATGTTATGTGGTCTAATGTGCAATAATTGCAGGATTTGAAGAAATTTGGATAATTAAAGTCTCGAAAATTGATGTAGACAAGAAAGAGGGATTTTAGGAGATTGGATATCCCTCCTTAACTCCTCACTCGCTCCAAAATTCCTCCAACATATCTCATCAGCTCAAAGTTACAAGAAACCAAGCCACTGAGGTCATTGTCAGCCAAGTCAGTAATAGTTGAAGACAAGTTGATCTTGAGTTAGGAGCCAAGCCTCGTTAAATTCAAGAATGTTTTTGGTAGCTTCATTTGTATAAATAATAAGGCCTAGAGCCTCATTAGGATTTGACTCCTTTTGTTTTGTAGCAAAGAGGCATTTTTGAGCTAAGACATTGTGACTGATAACTCTTATGTATTTTTGATATTTTAAAGAAAATGAGAAACGTTCCCTTGATCCAGGACTGAGTTGACTCAGAGGATTGAAGCTCTTGGGTTAGGACCCAATTCTAACAGCATAGGTTCCTCTTTCTCTACATGTATGCTTAGACTACATTCATAGTAGCTTTTGAAGTGCATTTTGTTTTGTCGAGTCTATACGTATTTGGAAGATTACTTAGTTTGCTTCCATTTATGGATAGATTGATTAGTGGTACAATACTAATAATAAACACTTCAGAAAATCTTCTGATAGTGGCCTTTAACTTATCTCCCTTATGGGATCATGATTTGAGGGTTCCATTCACACAAGCCAAAAAAAAATTATTGTTTGACTACGACATAACCTAGGGTTTCTTGTTGAATATATCACTATCTCTAAATTTCTTAGATGTATCTACATTTTTCATTTTGATAACTTGAGTTCTTTGTGGTTTAGAAGCATTTCCATTCATAAACTTAACCATTAGCTATTAATTGCTATAGTTTACCTCCATTGAACTCCTTTTTTCCATGTATAAATGAAATTGTGCATAAATGAAAAAAAGAGTGTATGTTGTTGCAGGATATTCTGATCTATAGGGAGACCTCAGCGCATTCACCTCATCCAATTCTTCTCCAACTATGTTGCCAAAGTCCACGAAAGTCTAATCCAAATTCTTGTTTTGTAAGAAAAGTGGGCATTTCCCTTTAGCAAATCCAACCATCTTGAAGCATTTGATTGAACCTTTGGTAGTGTGAACCTCATCTATGCTTTATTTCCATATCAAACACCTTTCCCACACTTCATTCTACCTTTCCTACCTCCTTATATTCTTTTGGCCTATTTTTTGTAGTAAATATGGGCATCGTGTAGTAGAACTAGGACATCTTGTAGTGTGACAGGAAACCCTGTAGGAGCCTGTTTTAAGCCCAAATTGAGTAAAAATGATCATATGAGCTTAGGTTAGGCCTCCACTTGCATTCCATACCATTGAAACTATTACAAACCTTTTCCCCCATACATGCCTCCTCTCCCAAAGAACAAATTGGTTAAATTAGCATTTGAATTCATAAAAATAAAAATACAAAAAGTTTCTTCTACAATTTCTAAGTTAGCACATGCATGCAGCAATCACAGAAGTTCTTAGATAAAATTCCACGCTCAATTATTCCAAATAACTAGATGTTATATACAAGGTTAAGTTAGGTCTCTTTTGCAAGAAAAATGTGTAAATGCTTAGCTAGATGATTTGATGTCACTTTATAGCACCTTCCAATTTAGAACTTTCCTATCCTACAGTAGGGAGCATTCCATTTTTTCATTAAGAATAAGTTTCTCTTTTCCATTTGGTATTTGCACTCCTTCTAGTCAATAGAAGACTGGTTTGAAAAACCCTCGTGGTCTAGCACCTTAGTTCTAAAGTGACAATAGTAGACCATTGCATATACTATGTATACAACACTATCACATCCAAGTTTGTATGAACCCCGGTTTGATGAAGTAAAGTTGGTAGCTCTAAGAGTTGTAGCATTCTTGCTGCGATACTGGTGCTCATCACTTTTTGGCATCATTTCCAAGGAGGTGTGTAGACTCTAAGTAGATGTGATTTCTTCTTTGTTTTTTCTTCCATTCAGTAAATAGTTGTAATTTTTGCTTTCTTTTCAATTCTGCAAGTAGCTCCATTCAAAAAATTGTTTCAACCTTTGCTTTCTTTCCAATTCTTGCAGTATTTCTATTCAACAAATAGTTGCAATCTTTTCTTTCTTTCCATTATGAAAAAAATAAATAAAATAGAAAACTCCTTTCATGCCTCATAGGAGTAGAGACAACTTAGGAAAATTTTTTCCAAATACCCCCCCAGATCTAACATCCAACCTTCCCTCTTCTTTGGTGGTTCTGAGCTAGAGGACACATTTTGTGAACAACCAGTGATCTTTGAAGAGCCTATTGGGGAAGAATAAGAGACCATTCCATGAACATGCACTATGGCTAGAAAAAAAAATGGGATTGACGATAGAGAAGGAGATGAGAATAGATATAAGGCTTCCTTTCCCATTAGAGAAACTAATGTAGATGCTCGGATGAGAAACATAAACCCCTACACCCTTCCTCACTTCCATGGAATGACCTCAGAGGATCAGGATACCTTTTTATTTGACTTTGTTGTCATATGCAGAACTTATGATTACACCTCTAACAACTAGAAGTTGAAATTGTTCTCATCCACCATCAAAGATGCAACCTTGCACTAGTTCATGGGTTTGCATGGGGACAACATCACCAACCGGGCTCACATGCAACATCACTTCAACAATAACTATAAGGACTATTGTAGGTCTAAAGATACCTATTATACCTTAAGAAACCAATTTCCTAGCTGTGGAGAAATTATGCTTAAGACATTAATGATTATTGTTTGTTGTCACGTATTTTTCACTTTATTGTTCATTGTATTCTTAAATGAAGGACCTGGAAAACTTGGTCTTTAACGCTTAATATATATGCGACTGGAAAATCTGATAATGCCATTTGTTGCTAGATATAAATGATCAATGAATAAAGCTTGAAGGAGAAGTTTAAGATAATATGTTGCTTAACATAGAACCAACTATTTGTTACTTAGAAGAATTATGAAAATGAGAACTGAATCATAGACAATATGTTGCTTGACAAAGAAACTATTATCTGTGAGCCTTGGAGAAGTTAAAGATAATATGATGCCTTACACAGAAACTATTATTTATAACCTAGAAAGGAATATGAAAACTTTAAGTATATAAGCGCTCTTTTAAGGGATTTTCACTTTATCTACATAAGAAAATAAAGACCTGCAGCTTCATCACTATACTGGAAAGAAGAAAACAGAAGATGACACGTGACAGAGAAGTTACAAAATTATACCCAACAATTCACGGAAAATTCTAATTCTTTCATTAATCAACAACTACATTAGGAATACAGTGGCTTAGTCTCTAGGTTCTCCAAAATTCGAACCCACATTCTCTGTAAATTTTCCTCTTTTTATACATTGTGAAACAATCACTGATCTATGAAACTCTCAAACTACTAAAATTGTTTCTCTAACCATCTGAAGTAAGAACTATTACAAAATATTGCACAGAGGGTAAATACATCTCGAAGAACATAAAATAATAGAAAATAACTGAACATGACAATGATTGTTGGATTTTTGGCTCTGTTGATTGGCTCTTGAATTCATCTATAGATGCTTTAATAATGATTAATCCACTTTAACCATAACAAACAATGTTTGACTTTGACTTGTGCATAAATATGGGCTTACGCATGTGTCAGGCGCGCTTTAAATGGCCAAAACACAATTGAACCGCACTAATTACCTGCCTTTGAATTTTCCTCTAACACTAATTTTTCCTGCAACCTTTGATTATTATGGAACTCAAAAAGAATTAATTTTTCTTCATAAATCCATTGGATTTGCCTATTCAATACTCCATTGACTTCATATCACAAATCCTAGTCATTGCCTTCAATTGATATATCAATAAAAAACTTAACAACATGCGACATAACGAACACACAAACATAATATATCCCATATCAGGTCCAGCTTGTCGCAAATCATAATCAGGATAACCTTATACATATACATAAAGCATTATGTGATATCGCAGAGCCGCGAACATTATAAAACGTAACACATGTATTTTTAGGTCTAGATTTTCCATCACTCATCGCAATCAACAAAGGAACCAACACATATGCAAAGACTCTTTGTAGACCCACCGGGACTTATAAAATGCAACATATAGTTCTTGAGGTCTAGCCCATCATTGCAAATCATAATCGTTGATTCCATGGTGATAACAAAAATGCTCATTACATTTTTTGTGATTGCAATTAACTGCATAGCTAACACACACACATACATACATATCTATATCTATATATATATAATATATATATATATATATATATATAATATATATATATATATATATATATATATATATATATATAGACTGATCAGGTCTTGCTCCATATAACCATTTATATAGTGATTTTATTTGTTCGTATAGCGACCTTAGTTACATAGGGGCTAATTCTTTTACACTTCTTTCCCTTAGACTTTGCAGATGTAAAGAAAGTAAGGGAGCTTCATTAAGGTTGAACCCCTGTAGTGATTTTTAGTCCACGCATTGTGATAAAAGTAATAAATAAGCTTAAACACAATATAAGCTACAACATTTGGCTCCACCTGGGGATAGTTCTTTTGCCACAGAAGAACTAAGAATTGTAGATCAGTGCCTTCTCCTTGGGCATGGAGTCTTACATCGCTTCACCAAACTTAACTGTGTAAAAATTTGTACTGTGAACCCACGCAAATATCTGTAGTGATAGGATGCGTGTGCTTTGATAGAAAAATATTGAGAGCCATAGATCAGTAGCCTTAGTTGGGCATGGAGTCTAAAACTGTGAAAACCCTGAAATTTGACAAACTGAAATTTAGCATTCATGAAGTCCGAAACCTCTACAAACTAGTTGGAAAGTCACACTTATTCATCAACTAAGATTAAACTGAAGAACTGCAACTGGAAACCAAATGCTCAACAGATGAGCTTATTTATGTACAAGTTCCTACATATGTACATGATTGATCTCCTTCAGGTGAATTCAATCTTCCAATGGTACCAGGTTAGCATTTGAATGCTTAATCTAGAACCATTCCGCTAGTGAATCTTTAAAAAACAATTCATTCTAAGTTTCTCTTGAGTTCCAGTGTTGTGATCCTGAATGTGTTCATGTTGTGAAACCTTCCTTGATTCAATAGCCACATCATTGGGGTTAGAAAGCCTTTCAAGGGGAACAAATCCCTTTGGAAAAATATTATCCTTCAATTGAAAAATCTTCTGATTACCTTTTGAATCTTTTAAACCACTGATTTCTATAACTTCTGTTCTTTCTTCTTTATCTTGATCAATTGTTCTGCCCTAAAACTCCTCAACTATAGTAAAAAATTATTTAACCTACTGATCATCTTCAAAAGCTTGCCAATTTTTAACATTATCAGGAGTAGAGAGTGTGTGTTTCATCCCTACCTCATATCTTAGTCTTGGATTAATAGGAGGCTTGAAAGTACTAGCAGCCAAAACCAATGAATTTGCTAATCTATTCTCATTTCTTGGAATAAATTGAATTTTAGAAGCTTCAAACAAATTCTCAATCAAATCTCATGCCTCATTTATGTATGCCTTAAGCCCAGGGTTGTTTGTTTGAAATGATCTTTTATTTTCTTAATAATCAGCTCTGGATCTCCAAAAGTAGAAATTGACTTAACTCCCATTTATTTAGTTGTTTGTAGAGTAATAATCAAGGAATCATATTCCACCACATTGTTTGTTGCCTCAAACTCTAATTTAGAGGAACAACAAATATATTACCTCTAGGCACACCTAGAAGAAAACCAGCACCTGTTCCTTCCTTAGAATAAGCTCCATCAAAGAAGCATTTCCACACTGCTCCAGTTTGCAACTCTGTAATTACATTAGCTGAAGCAAGCTATTTCTGATTATCTTTAGCCAGCTCTGCAATATCATGCAGCATGAAACAAGCAAATTTATCTTTCTCCTGTCTATATACAGGTGAATTACCTACTCAATTTTTTGTAATCGGTTTTACAAATCTAGTTTCTATGTACAATCTCCTCTCTTCCCCACAAAAGTTGGTCTAATGTCATATGTAAAGTATAGTTTCAAAACACCACGCAATTTAGCAGGGATATTTGTTACTACTACATCCATGACCAAGCTTCTAGCTGGAATTTGAGCTAGTGACACTACCAGATCCTTAATTACCCCAAGAGACTTGACTTTATTCAAATCAAAAGAATAGAAGTCCCTATAGGGTTTGGTAACTTGTAGATCTAGTTGCTTCATTATTGAAAGGGGCATAAGATTGTCTAAAGCTCCTGAATCAAACATACAATTATGTAAGACGAAGTCATGGACCAATAAGGAACTATAAAAAGTAGGTATTGAAGGGTTTACTTCCTCTACATGTGGACCAAAACCACTACTGGTTTGTATTCCTCCATATTTGTGTCATTCATAATCTCATTTTCTTTCAAATTAACAAACTTAACAATCTCCTTTTCATAAATAGGTATTTTTGTCAATTCTGTAAGAGGAACCTAAATTATTACATTTTTCAACTCTTTAGTAAGACTAAACAAATGACTCTATTTAGCAGTTCTTTCATTCTCCTCTTCACCTTTTTCATAACTGCGATTACTTGAGGAATTGAAACAAGTTTCTCCAAAGGAATTTTTCCAGTTTGATTCTGAGAAGACTCACCTCGAAGCATGTGTGTCTTGCCATTTGCATTTTGTTGTTGCTTTCCTTTATTCACTTGTTTTAAAGACTGAGACTCTTGTGGAGTTGCCTTTGGTGAGGAAGTTGAAACTTGCTGCTCACTTTCATTTTCTTGATTTCTTTATCTCTTCCTCAATATCAAGTCAGATTTCTTATGTAGTTCAACCTACATAAAATCAGAGAATTGCTTCCAATATTCATCAATTTTATTTTTGTCATGAATGTCATATTTTTCATCATATTCATACTCTTCTCCTTCGATACCAAGTTCATCTTCATCTACTGCATATAATGTAGAAATTTGATCTTCAATATGCTCTTGTTTTCGAATAGGATCTGCCTCTATATATAATGGTGCTCGAATCTGATCTTGATATTTTCTTCCTCTCTGTAAAATTTGCAAAGGTTTTCTTCTATATTGGGGATTAAAGCTCTTGTTATATTGTGTTTGTTTGTAAGAATTTCTATTTTCTAACTCTAGCTTATTTAACTTATTTGACAAAGTTTTAATTACATTACACATATCCTCTAATGCCTGACTTTGACAGGGTTCTATCTTTGCCTTTCCCTTGTCTTGGATAGGCTATGTTTCTAGTGCTTTTCTTGTAACCACTATATTTGCTTCTATCGCTAATGCATCTGTTTGGATCTAATCAAGGGTTGGAGATATTCTTTCCCTTAATGTGAATCCAAAATTTGATTCAAAAGCCCCTACAAAAGTTATTTTTGCACCAACAGGAGGAGGCTTAATCACCAGTGGAAGACTATTGTACAATTTGTTAAACCTTCTGACAAATTCGACCATAGTTTCATCAGACTTCTTCATTACGGCATTAAACTCTGTTAATGAATACCCATGGTCTCTTTTTTATCCCCATTTCTAGATGAATAAGCGTTCCATCTCTTCCCAAGAAGGAATGGAATTATTAGGAAGTTCGCTAAACCATTTCCTTGTTTCTCCATCCAAGGATTGAACAAAAATTCTTAGAATAAAATATACATTTTCAATGTTTAGGATGTTTGCAAAATTGAAAAATACTGATACATGATTCTCTGCTACTTTTTCATATTCCCCTGTAAAATGAGGAAGAATTGTGAGGTAATCATGTGGCATTTGATTAAACAATTGTGGCAATTGAAGGGGTGCATGCATATTCATCAATAATGCATTTATTGCCATGTTTATTGAGCCTTGATTACCAATAGATATGGAACTTGACTGAGAAGTAAATGGAGTGTGCAGAGGTGGTAATGTGGCTATTAGTTTAGCTTGAATAATTATAGCAGGTAATGTAATGCAATCTAAATATTGCTCTTGACAGTTAGGTTCCTGAAATAAAGATGATGGAAAAGATGACTCTTTATCAGATGAATGTTCGAATAAGTTCCTACCTGATGCAGACAATGTAGGAATTGGTGTAATTGGGAACTTAGACTTTCCAAACCTCCTAGAACCTAGGCTTTTAGGATCCGAAATGGCTTGAACCTTCTGTTGTGAAGTGTTTGATTTTGTATGGGGTGTTCTTGAAGCCGGAGTTATTGCTTTGATTCAAAACAACCAAGTATTTCCTCCACTTTGAACAACCAGAGGAAAGTATAGAAAAACCCAGGGAAAAGTGTTCTTGTCTTCTCTCCCCGGCAACGGTGCCAATTAATGTTGTACCTTAAGAAACCAATTTCCTGGCTGTGGAGAAATTATTCTTAAGACATTAATGATTATTGTTTGTTGTCACACATTTGTCACTTTATTGTTTGTTGTATTCTTAAATGAAGGACCTAGAAAACATGGTTTTTAACCCTTAATACATATGTGATCGAGAAATCTCAGAATACCATTTGTTGCTAGATATAAATGATGAATGAAGAAAGCTTGAAGAATAAGTTTAAGATAATATTTTGTTTCACACAGAACCTACTATGCATCACTTAGAAGAATTATGAAAATGAGAACTGAATCATAGACAATATGCTACTTCACATAGAAACTATTATCTATAACTTAGAAAGGAATATGAAAACTTCAAGTATAGGAGTGCTCTTCTAAGGGATTTTAACTTTATATACATAAGCAAATAAAGACTTGCAGCTTCATTACTATACATGAAAGAAGAAAACATAAGATGACACATGACAGAGAAGTTACAAAATTATACCCAAAAATTCATGGAAACTTTTGATTCTTTCATTAATCAATAGCTTTGTCAGTAATATAGTGGCTTAGTCTCCAGGTTATTCCAACTTCTAACCCTGCTTCTCTGTAAATTTTCCTCTTTTTATACATTCTGAAACAGTTGCTAATCTATGAAACTGTCAAACTATTAAAATTCTTTCTCTAACTATCCGAAGTAATAATTATTACAAAATATTACATAGAGGGTAAGGAAATCTCAAAGAACATAAAATAACTGAAAATAACTGAACATGACATTGACTGCTGGCTTTTCGGCTCTGTTAATCACCTCTTGAATTATTCTGTAGATGATTTAATAATGATTAATCCGCTTTAACCATAATAAACAATGTTTGACTTTGACTTGTGTATAAATATGGGCTTACACATGTATCATATGCACTTTAATTGGCAAAAACACAATTGAACTACAGTAATTACCTTCCTTTGAATTTGCCTCTAACACTGATTTTTCCCACAACCTTTGATTATTATGGAACTAAAAAAAGAATTAATTTTGCTTCATAAATCCATCAGATCCACGCGTTCAATACTCCATTGACTTTGTATTGCAAATCAAAATCAGTGCCTTCAATTGATATATCAATACAAAACTTAATGACATGCCACATAATAGATGTGTCGGAAGAATTAAACGTAATATATACCATATCAAGTTTGGCCTGTTGCAAATCGTAATCGGCATAACCATATACATATACATAAAGCATTATGCGATATCATAGACCCCTATACATTATAAAATGTAATGCATATATTTTCGGGTCTAAATTTTCCATCACTCATCACAATTGGCAAAGGAACCAACACATATGCAAAGATGCTTTGCGGACCCGCCGAGACTTATAAAATGCAACATATAGTTCTTCGGGTCCAACCCATCATCAAAAATCACAATCGGTGATTCCATGGTGATAACATAAATGCCCATTACATTTTTGGTGATTGAGACTAACTACATTGCTAACACACAAACACATACCCGGATATAAACTAAGTACACTTCAGGGTTAATTTAGCTTAATTTTCATAAACTAGTTTTGCTTCAGATTTGTTTATTTAATTAGATGTATGATGATTTATTATGTTTTCTGATCAATATTGGTTTACTTCTAATCTTCATATGAAGGGACACACCGATGTTTAAGTTGAACTCTCCTTCTATCTGATCAAAGAATATAAACTATAATTCATCCTTCTTGCTTTCAGGTGATTTTCTGAATTTCCAGTTTTCTAACAATGGCATTAATAATGAATGAATTTTTAATGAAGAACAACTAGGACCTCCTTAGTTAGGAGCCTCTTCTATTATTTTTTTATGCATATTAATTTATTGTTCATTAGGGGTTTTATATTTCTGTTCATGAAGTAGTATTGTAGAAGAACGTTAATCTAGTTCTTCTAAGTTAGGAGTCAATTCTCTTGCTTATTGCATATTAAATTAGAAATTACTTAGTTGAATTTTATATTTGTAATATGCACTTCTAATTAGTTTATAATTTCATTTCCTTTAGTTTCCATAACTTATCTTCTAAAGTTGATTATAGTTGATATCCATATATTTTGGACATGCTTTTAAGTTCTGCAAACCTGGATTGAGATTTAAAATAGTTGTGTTAACTTACTCAGTAAATTGACCCAATATTTTGGCAGTGTTACCAAGGAAGAATTCATCAACATTGTCAATTAGGGGATGAAAACAAAATATAAAAAATAAAAACACAACAAAAACAACAAAAATTAGTTTTCCTTTTAGTTGTGTTTCTTTATGCCTAGAGATAGAGACCAAAAAGGTGGATTCATTAAGCAAACCCCCCCTAATGAATTAAACCACCCATAGAAGCGGGACCATTAAGACTAGCTACACCAGTTGTTCGTAAACCAACTCTAGAGGAATTGGAAGAGAAACAAAGATAAAGAAAAAGATTGACTTTAATTGAATGACAAACCTTGTTAGCCTTGGAGGTAAAAAGAAAACAAGCTCCAAAAGGAACACCAACTGTATAAAAACAAAAGGAAATAAGGAAAATCATTAAACAATTAGATCAACCTATTTTTGAAAACAAACGAGTTGAATCTCAAATTGCTATAGAAATAGATGAAACTATGATAGAAGAATGGCAAGGATCTACTATCCTCACTCCAGAACAAAGAATCTAATACGAAAGACAACAGAAAGAATGGTAAAGACAAAGGGAGGAAGAGGCAAGGAGAGAAGCAGAAGGAAAAAGAGAAGAAGGGAGAAAACGAGAGTATGATAATAAAAGACTACATGATAATGATTAGGAAGCTACTTTTGGCTTTCTATTATTAGATACAATAACAATATTAGGCGAAGAAGTGAAAATGAAAAAGATTCCACCTTCAATGTTTCCTAACTTTTATGGAATGTCAACAGAAGATCCTAACTCATTTATGTTTGAATTTGATATTTTCTGTAGAACTTATGGATACATAGACGACATGCACACAAGCTTCATCTCTTTCCTCCTACATTAAAAGCAACAACATTAAAATGGTTTATGGGTTTAGAAGAACACAAAATTACTTCTTGGGTTGATATGAAGAAAATATTTTTTTTAAAGTATCAAGCCTATTGCAGGCCTAGAGACTCGAAAGAGGATGTTTCTAGAATGAACCACAACAAGAATATGCAAGTTTAGAAGAGTATTTGGATAGATTTCTCTACTATCTTAAAAAATATAAACAACATTATTTGAACCCCTATACCATCTATACAATATTTCTTAAAGGTATAAGAGATGATTATCTTGACATTCTTTTTTTTTATAGTTAAAACTATGCTACTTCTATTATTTACATTAATAAGAGAAAACAATTACATCCAGGTATGCATGTCACCAGGGGCCAAGGATGGTCCTCTGGATTGATAGTGATCATAGAAAACTTTTCTTTCAGGGGTCTTCTCATAGCTACTGAGCGCCCACGCAGGGGCAACACCATTTAGATCAAATACCCATGCAAGGGCGCCATGACTGAGACTGGTAACCCACGCAGGGGCTGTAAACTTTTGGGATACAAAAAATCAAAATTATCAATCCCGCGCAGGGGCCAAGGAGAGAAAAGGAATTTCTTCAACAGTATCCTTCGCGAGGGCGTAGTCAAGCACATAATTACAAAATTATGAAGCCAAACAGAGACATTTGCAGCATTCATTGTGCACTTGTAATAAGAGTAACAATTCACAAAAAAACCTGAGAGTTGTCTGAGGGCAGAAGCATGGCTGAGCCGACTCCTATTCAATCGAATCCTCTTCCTCCGAATCTTCTTCATAAATCCAGTACTCGCCTTCCGGGGGAGGTCCCCAATAAATCTTGGCTTTGCCTGAGGCTGGCGCTTGCTGAGACGAAGGTTGCACAACATCCGGTTCAGGTTGTGCCTCGGCCTTTTCCTCAGCAACTCTGGAGCATTCAGCATGATGGATTTGGGCGCTGGGTAGCCCTCCCACCTCCTCATTTGGATCCTCCAGGAATAGGACCGAAACATGAGCATTGATGTTGGAATGGCATTGGGCACAGCTAACAGTGAATACCGATGTTCGAAATGCAGGTAGCGGGGCAGAGCTTGAGTCTGGAGTCCTGGTGTCCATGAATTGGGACGGACGAATGGGGTGTGTGTCTACCGATTGGTGGCACAGACAACGACAGCAGCTTGGAGGCGGATTAGCAACCAGAGGATGCGAAGAACCTTCTCTTCCAGTGCCACGATGGCTAATGAGCCTCTGTCTTGGCGCCATTCCTTCCTTGAAGACCGATGAGCGTGACAGAGCAGTGGAGAGGGATATGAAGGGTGTAAATCTACCTTTTCCCTTCCTTGCTGCCCTGTATCCACCTCCAATTGCCAAGGAGAGCTCTTGAGCCAACGCTTGGAGGCCTGACTTACTGAAACCCAAATCCACCAATCGAGCCTGAACC
Source organism: Pinus taeda (assembly GCA_000404065.3). Taxonomy (NCBI): domain Eukaryota; kingdom Viridiplantae; phylum Streptophyta; class Pinopsida; order Pinales; family Pinaceae; genus Pinus; species Pinus taeda. Next base: position 172,000 of record APFE030226477.1, on the reverse strand, counting down.
GATGCAAAACATTCCCAATTCTTGGCATATTTATGCTGCTATGATCTGCCTCGTTTTTGGAATGCCATAACTCCCTTCTGAAACAGTTAATGGCACTCAGAATTGGCAATGAATTGTCGTCCCTTCTCCCTTTAGCTCTCACACTTTCCATCGAGGGCAGTGGAGAGCAGTTAATGCCTCGCCTCAACTTGAGGCCGCCCATACTAACTAGTTGGCGAGCCATCCGTATGCTACGTGGCACCTGCATCTGGGTGGGCATTGTCATTTTGGATCAGCTTGTCCAGTTCCTGAGCTTGTACATTGTCTGTGATCATGCCTGGGGCTCCTGTTAGGAGAGTGTGATCATAATCATCTCCTAAGTTGGCGAGAAGGTCGGCGACCTTGTTGCCTTCTCTTTTTATATGAGTGAAAGAGATTGCCCTATTGTTGCGAAGGGCATGTTCAATGGCTTCTAAACGGGCCGCTAGTCTCCAACTATTCGAGATCTTTTTCACTTGGGAGCCATTCTGCAACCTCTTTGCCATGTTTATAAGAATCTGGGAATCCCCTTCCACAATTAAGGGTTGCAAGTTGAGGTTTCCGGCTAAGAGGACTCCTTGCCACAATCCTTCAATTTCCGTTAAGTTATTGGTGTCCCACCCCAAGGACCCCAAGAGGATCTGCACGGGCTTACCTTCATGATTCCTTAGGATGCCTCCAAAGCCTGCTTTTCCGGGGTTACCTTTGGAGGCTCCGTCAAATTTGAGCTTGTAAGAGTACTTAGGAAGGGGGCTCCAGGTATCTTTGATAGAATCGCTGCTTGTGGAGGTGCTATTCCTGTGCTGGGATTGAGGAATGTTCAATTGCCAGTTGCTCATAATACTTATTTCACTGTCAAGAGAAGGAAGATCCTCCGCTGTCCATGAGTGGAGAAGCAGCGTCTCATTCAGGTTTCCACGTAGATTGTTCCATACCTCCTCGATCCTTGAGCTCTAATTTTTGAATATCCGCTTATTCCTTTCTTTCCAAATACTCCAGGAAATGAAGCCAGGGAGAAGGTTCCACAAACAATTGAGTAGCTGGCTTTTATAAGGGTTCGGTGGCCAGTGCCTTAGGGAGTCAGTAATGTCGTTTTTTGTTCTACATCTTCTTTGACATCAGAATCCCGCTTTTTCCCATAGTTGATTCGCTAGAGGACAGGAGTCCAGAAGGTGTTGAAGCATTTCTTCATTTTGGCGACAATTGGGGCATAGCAATGGTCCATGGAAATTCCTTCTTCTTAATTTATCCCAGGTGAGGATTTTTTTGTGACCAACAAGCCACAAAAAATAGGAGATCTTGGGCCATGAGCCAAGACCCCATATTTTGCGCCATATAGGATCAGAGTGGATATTATTGTGACAGATAATTTTGTAGGCTTCTGAAGTGGAGAATTCACCTTTTGGTCGGTATCCCCATCTCAAGATGTCGGTTCCTTCATCATAGAGGATTCTTCTTCTGTCCAACTCCTTCTCGAAAACCCCTGTGTCCTGCAAGTTTGCGGTGATAGCCCATTGATTTCCTTGTTTCCAATTCCTGAATCCATGTTCCCCTCCTTGCTCCCAATAGTACTGGATCTTTTCTTGCTGCTCTTCTTGCCTGATATGATCCAGTGGTAATTGTAGGGCATGGGTGAGCTTTGGCATCTGATTCCATGCATCTGTCCAAAATCTTGCTGTTTGACCATTTCGGACCTCCCAAAAGCTATGTTGTTCTATTAAGTGGTAGTGTTGTTTGGCCGCGTTCCATATGAGCGAGCCTTTTCCCATGGCGATGAACCGAATGAGCTCCTCCTGGGGTCTGTTGTTGGCATATTTCGTTGTCCAGATTCTTGCCCAAGGCTTCTCCAGATTAGTGATCCATTGCGACCAAATTTTGGCACTCATGATGGCATTGCTATTCTCAGGGACCCTCAGCCCGATTCCTCCATGCTCCTTTGGTTGGAAAACAGTTGGCCATTTCACCAGTGACCATTTCCGATTGGTTGCCAACCCTCCCCAAAGAAAGCTGCGTTGAAGCTGCCTGATTCTCTTTAGGACCCATTTGGGTGCTGCAAGGATTGAGAATAGGTAAAGTGGCATAGCCTGAAGGACTGATTTAATGAGCACAACTCTGCTGGCTAGGTTGAGAGATCTGAGAGTCCAAAGATTGAGACGAGATTCCATTTTCTCTATGAGTGTGCGCTAGGCGGAATGCTTGATAGTTGAGGCTGTGAGAGGGGCGCCAAGGTATTTTGAGGGAAGGGAAGCAGCAGGGATTCCGAGGATGCAAGTGACTGCAGATTTGACGGGTGGAGGCGTATGAAAAAAGAATATCTGCGATTTGGCATAATTTACATCCGTGCCTGAGGCATTAGCAAAGTCTTTGAGCAAGGATTTGAGGCAAGTGGCTTCCTGGGCTGAAGGGTACCCAAAAAGCATGGTATCATCAACAAATTGCTGATGGGAAGAGGCAGGGGAGTTATGAACTGAAAGACCCTTGAGCCGTTGAGAATGAAGAGCTTGTTTGATGTGTCGATCTAGCCCTTCTGCCATGAGAATGAATAGGAAGGGAGACAGGGGATCCCCCTGCCTGATTCCTCTTGTAGGTTTGAAGGGCTTTGAAGGGATGCCATTCACCAAGATGGAGAACTGGGTGGATTTTATTAGGCTCATGACCCGTCGGATCCACATGGTACTGAAACCAAGAGCTTTTAACATTTGCTGTATGAAGATCCAGCTAAGTTTATCGAAAGCTTTTGAAAGATCGAGTTTAAGAAGCATACCTGCCTGCTTTGAATGTTTGAGAGAGTGTATGATTTCATGCGTGAGGAGAATGTCGTCCATGATCTGTCTGCCCTCCACATAGCCTGACTGTTCCTGAGATATAAGCAGCGGTAGCAAAGGCTTCAGCCGATTAGCCACTACTTTAGAGACGACCTTGTAAATCACATTGCAGAGTGCAATCGGCCTGTATTTGTCAGGCGTTATAGCATCCTCCTCCTTAGGGATTAGGGCTATAAAAGTTGTGTTGAGGGAGGGCAGCATCTAGTGGAGGGCTCTCGATTCTTCCACCATTTCCCACACTTCTTGTTTAATCAGCTCCCAAATGGTATGAAAGAATGTGGAGGTAAATCCGTCTAGCCCAGGATCTTTTCCTTGTTTGAGCTGGAACATCGCTTCATCCACCTCCTGAGGCAGAATTGGGTGGAGAAGTAGCTCATTGTGCTCTTCCTTGATGATTATGGGCACGTTGTTAGTAATTGTTTCAATTGCCAGCCTTCTGTCTCCCACCAACTCTTGAAGGATCTGGTTGAAGTGATTGCGTAATACCTCCTCTATTTCCTCATGCTTTTCTATTTTCTCTCCCCCTTGCTTCTGGATAAATGGGATGTTATTGTGCATTCTCCTTTGAATGGTGGTTCTGTGGAAGAATTTGGTGTTGCGCTCTCCTTCCTTCAACCATCTTATTCTGGACTTTTGTTTCCAATACACTTCCTCCTTCTTTTGCCTTTCCTGAAGCTGAATGTGAATGCGTCGTTCCTGTTCCAGGGTCCCTTCAGTGTGCCCCTCTGTGGTGACCTTCTGATGGAGATCCGATAATTCTCGATTAAGATTTTGCTGAGCTTTAAAGATATCCCCAAAGGTTTCTCTGTTCGAACGCTTTAGGTGGTCTCTGAGGTACCTGAGCTTCTGTTGGAATTGGTACATCTTGGACCCTTCTGGAGGAATGAAGGAGGTCCATGTGGCTTTTACGAAGTCTTTGAACTCAGGGTGCGTGAGCTAGAATCCTTCAAAGCAGAAGGGTCTTTGCGTTTGATCACCAGGTCGCTGCCATTGAAGAGCAATCGGCCAGTGGTCCGAGCCCGTATGCTGAAGTATAGCGGCTGTAAAGTCTCCTCCCAGGTGGATCGCATTATCTGAGATAAGGATGCGATCTAGTTTAGATGCGATTTGGTGTTTTCCTGCCCTGCGGTTGTTCCATGTAAATGTCCCATTGCAGAAGGGCATGTCTATGAGGGAGGCGCTTTGGATGAAATTCTTGAAATGGGTTGTTTCTTGCCCCAACTTGTTTCTTCCCCGCTTCTTCTATTAAAGCTTGGTGATCATGTTAAAGTCCCCTCCAATTATCAAGAGTGGGTGTCTTCTATCCTTGTTCAGTGCCTCGATGGTGTTGAGAAGTGCTATTTTGCTTCGTGTGTCCTGTGGGAAGTATACATTTGACAGATTGCCATCAACATTCGTGCCTAAAATATGGAAGGCTGCCTGTATCAGGTGGTGGGAGGCATGGAAGTCTAAGAGGTCTATTGCTTGAGTAGTCCATGCAATAGCTAACCCTCTAGACGCTCCAGATGCATCGACTGCAATTGAGCGGCAGGCTGGCTAGGCCTTCGTGAGTATGCTACCTAAAGTAGTAATGTTGAATTTGGTTTCCTCGAGGAAACATATTTGTGGCTTCTCCTTTTTAATCATGTTCTTCAACATTCTAAGTTTCCCTGGGCTGTTTAGCCCTCTTAAATTCCATGAGACCAGCTTCATGGTTCACTATTTGCAGTGGGTTTATAGTACTTTGTCAATTTCGCATACCTGCCTGAGTCCAACAGGAGCTTTCCAATCTCGATCGTTCTCTGTAGATCCGTTTTCCTTCCTCGCTTTTTGGTTTCCTTTGGGGGTTGGCTTCCATCCCACTGGCTTCCTGGCTGAATCCCTAACTGTTGTTGCTGATAAGATCTTGAAATAACTTCCTCCAGCCTGTCAAGTTGGGATTCAGATATGCGGTCATAAGCCTTGGTTTTGCATGCTAGTTCCAGTTCTAGAATATCTAGGCCATGCAGATTCACACTCTCAAGTTCTTCTTCCATAGGTTTCACTTGATTTCCCTCGTCGTCATTTAGCGCTGAGCTAGAGGGAGGATCTTGCTTTCCATCGATATCCATTTCCTTGTCTGTCTCTACCTGTTCCTTTTTATCTCCGAGTGGGAAGTCATGGGTGATCACCAGGGAATGGCGCTTGGGGGAGGAGATTGGGGGAGGTGGGGGAGCAGAGGAAGATGGCTAGGAGGGGTGGGAATCAGAGATCAGCGGGGGATCATCGAAGGACTGAGCCAGTACTTCGAAGCTGTTCTTAGAGGCTTGGTCGCTGCTACCGTTTTGCTGATGCTTTTGCCCATCAGATGGTTTGTTATGCGTGCGCTTTCGGCTAGGAGATTTAGTGAAGCCGTCTTGGGTGGATGAGTCCATGGGGTCCTAAGGCACAGCTTTGGCATTCAGGTGACAATCATAGAATAGGTGTCCAAGAGCGTGGCATCTTTTGCAACGGAAGGGCACATGCTCATAGTCCAAGGGTTGGATCCATTCTTCATCCTAGTGGGAGAGAGTCACTGATTCTGGTAATGCTTCATTCAACCTCATGAAGATGTATATGCGTGCATATGAGATAAATCTACGCATTTTGGTCTCTTCTGCTGTCCTGATGTATTCCCCTAATCCATTTCCAATCTTCCTGAGAGTGTCCTCGTCCCAGTATTCGTCTGGAAGTCCATACATTCGGATCCAAACGGGCGCCCAGGTGAGGTCTTCCTTGTCCGGGTTGAATCTTGGTATCCAATCTCTCATGTACAGACCCACTGCGTTGAAGAAATGAGGCCCTATTCCCAGCACCCTGAGTTTGTCCTCAATGCAGTAAAAAATCACTGTGAAGAAGCCCTTCGGCCCTAGTTGCAGGGTGACGTCTCCTTTCGGCTTCCATTTTGCCGCTATCCACCCATAAAGGGCTCATTCCGTTAGCAGAAACCCTATGAACTACCCTATTATGGCGTGACCTCTCATGAATTCAATTCAAGCATCAATCTGGTGCCCCAATAGTTCTATTCTTGGCCTTTCTGAGGCTACAGGTTTACAGGTAGTCGAGGTTACCTTTGGCGTTTCCTCCGGGTTTTTCCCTTTATCCTGATTACCGCTAGCATAGCTTTGTCGTTCTCCTAGTTTCTTGTTTTCTTTCCGTGGCTTATTTCCTCTGTTCAGAATCTCCTTGTCTATCGATCCAAACCGAAAAGCTTGTTCTGATTCGTGCTGCATTGGGGAGGGCCCTGACGCCCCCCCCTGCGACTTCTCCATTGTGGCGGCCTAATGTCGTGCTGTTACACTTTCCGGCCAGGGATACGATCTGGTTTGAGGGCAGAGCCTGCGCTGCACAGTCTGCGTCGTCACAGCGTTCAACGAAACCCTAATCGCTTCAATCGATCCTCGCTCTCGATCTCGATTGTCAAAAAAAAAAATCGATCTGTCATTATCTTGACATTCTTAATGTAATGGGAAAGGGAGATATTTCAAACTTCCCATTTGATGAAATTGTAGAACTATGTCAAAAATATTCCAGAGGAAGATCAAAGACTGGAAGGAGAGATATTAGTTCAAAAGCTGCAAAGTCGGTAGGAGGATGAGTAACAAGAGCAGAAATAGGGAGCTTGTTGGAAAAATTTAAAATTGATCTTATAAGCACTTTAGGGACACAAGTTGATGTTTTTAAATCTAACAAATAGAAAGAAGAAAAAAATAAAATATTAGGGACACAAGTTGATGTTTTTAAATCTAACAAATAGAAAGAAGAAAAACATAAAATATTAGCAATTTTTTTCCTTAGTATAAGAGGAAACATATTTTAAGAGAATGTCCTTTACATAGTATTAAGGTATGTGGCCTTTACACAAAAAAACATTCAATAGAAAATTGTTTAAAGTTGAAAGAATTGAAAATTAATCCAATGAAAGAAGTACAAGGGACATATTCTCTTTGCTATATGTAACCAAGAAGACCTTGGTAGCCAAGGATTCCTTAGCAATTCCCTCAAAAATTTCCTCAACAAAAATATTAGTATCCTCTTCAAAATTCATGGAACACCCCAATGTCATGGCATGCTTAGCCTCCACAAAAATATCAAAACCAACTTGCACAAGGTTGGAGAGGATATAGTTATGGAAACCAACCACCTCAACAAATATATCCTCAACAATACCAACAACAATACCAACAACCATATCAACAACCATATCAACAATCATTTCCATACCAACAGTTCCAACAACATCCACAACCCATGGCATTTCCATAACAAAATCCTGCACCATTACTAACTCAACCACAATAGCTTCAGTTGTCTTCAAACCAACCCCCACTTAGACCAACTCAACTACCATCTCAACCAGTAGCAAATCCGAGTAACAGAATGGAAAATCTAGCATACAATCTAGAAGAAACAACATACTTTCCAACATACTCTATTCTTTCCATAAATGAATCCACTTAAGGTATGGGAAAGTATTACATAAAATTTCTCCTTCGACCATAGAAGAACCAATTGAACAAGGAGAACAATCTAAAACATCTCATTCGTAAAATCAAAATCAGAAAGGAAAAACTATAATGATTCAAACACCACCCTATCCAGAGAGGTTAGTAGAGGAGAGAATTCAAATGTCTCTTCCTAAATTTGATATTTTGGATGAATTGAAAGCATCTCATGTCAAAATTCTTTTGTTGTAAGCAATAAGAGATATTCCAATTTATGCAAAAATAATAAAGAAGTTATGCATCAGCAAAACTAGCAAAAAAGAAAAGGATCCTACTACAATCCAGGTCATTGGAAAACTTGTTAGTCTCATGTCTACAAAGACAACAGTTGAAAAATATATTGACACTGTTATCCCTATGGTTACTATTTAAACTAATAATTTTTCAGTTCCAAATAATTTAATATATTTGGGAGCAGTTATAAATGTTATGACTATAGACACTATGAAACATTTGAACTTAAACAACATTAGATCTACTACTACAATCTTAGAGCTTACTAATAGATCTAAAGTTGTACCAAAAGGAATACTAGAAGATATCATTGTCTCTCTGGATTCATGGGAGTATCCTATAGACTTCCTCATTTTGCAGCCAAAAACAAATTTAGGGGGCCATCATCTAATTTTAGGGAGACCTTGGTTAGCCACTAGAGATGCTTTCATTGGATGCAGATCGGGAAGTGTGATTATTGCACATGGGGTTGAAAGGAAACTTATCACACTATATTCTCTAGCACAATCACCTTCTTTATTATCACAACTTGAAGGACAAGAACAATAAGAAAATAAATATGTTCTTACTATTATTGAAGTCTTTGACTTTAGAGAAGAAGAAGAGAATTTCGATCTATTAGACCTTTTCATCTCAGAACATGGTATTTTTAGAGCAACTTAGAATAACACAGTATGAAGTTGCAAGTAATCTTTTCAAGCACTTTTTTCAGGAAAATTGCATAATTCAATCATTGAAAGATTCATTTACAAATATTCTCCTGTTAACTCAGTTACCAATTCAAAAAGAAAAATCATTGAGATTTATCCTTGAAAGAATTTGAATATTAGTAATAACTTACAATCATCACCAGAACGAAAGGTAATAGCATTGTTACAGAAATACTAAATTTTATTTCCTTGGGATTACACAGGCATGCAGGGGATTCATCCAAAAACATGTATCCACCACATCTACATTGATGATCATATCAAACCAGTAAGCCAACCTCAAAGAAGAATGAATCGAATGATGAAAGAAATAGGGAAAGAGGAATTGCAGAAATTGTTACAAGTTGGATTCATGTATCCTATTTTTGATAGTCAATGGGTTTGTCCCTTTGTTATAGTGCCAAAGAAAAATGGGAATTGAAGAATATGTGAAAACTATAAGGAATTGAACAAAGCCACATTAAAATATCATTTTCTGCTATGATTTATTGACCGAGTACTAGATTCAGTAGCTGGGAAGCTCTTTTCTTTCCTAGATGGATTTAGTTAATATTATCAGATCATGATATCATTGGAAGACAAGGAAAAAACAACCTTTACTTGTCCATGGGGAACATATGCATATAATGTTATGCCTTTTGGGTTATGTAATGCACCTGCTACTTTTCAAAGAGAAGTCCTTGCAATCTTCGCTGATTTTATTCATGAATGTGTAGAAGTTTATATGGATGATTTCACTGTATATGGAAATGCATTTGATGATTGTTTGAAAAATATTGAGAAACTTTTTAAAATATGGATAGAGACAAATCTATCCCTAAGCAATGAAAAATGCTTCATGATGTTAACAAAAGAGATAGTGTTGGGACACCATATTTCTTCTTTAGGATTTAAGGTGGATCCGGTAAAAATACAAGTCATTGTGAATGTAATGCCACCTACAACTCAGAAGGAGATAATAAGTTTCTTGGTTTATGCAGGCTACTATAGGAGATTTATTGAAAATTTTAGTAAAATAGCTCTACCTCTATTAAAGTTACTTTAAATAGATGTTGAATTCCAATGGACATATAGTTCTCAAACCAGATTTCAATTATTAAGATTAAAATTGTCACTTTCTCTCATTCTTTGAGGACCAAATTGGTTTTTGTCATTTCATATCTCCACTGATGTATCTAACACAGTTATAGGTTCATCACTTGGATATAAAGAAAACTAGTTTAATTATGGCATATACTTGATAAGAAAAAACTTAACACTAATACAATTGAACTACACAGTTATAGAAAAAGAAATGCTAGTTGTAGTACATGTAGTTAATAAATTTAGGCATTACATAACATGTTATCAACTATTCATTCACACAGACCATTCAACCATTAGATACTTAATAAACAAAGAAATTACAAATGGCGGAATTATTAGATGGTTGTTGTTAATGCAGTAATTTAACATTACAATTCAAGATCGACCAGGTAAACATAATCAAGTAGTTGACATTCTTTCAAGGCTTCATTCATCTGGCGATCCAAATCCTGTTTCAAATAATTTTCCAGATGAACCTCTATTTGCAATAACTGTCAAAACCCCATGGTTTGCAGATATAGGTAACTATTTATCTTATGGAATATTACCATCCCACTTCACAAATGAACATAAAAGAAAAATTATTTGACAAAGTGCTAGATATAGCTGGGTCAATGACGATCTCTTATATACTAGTTCTGATATGATAATAAGAAAATGTGTTAGATATATGAAATCCTAGATATTTTGAAAGCATGTCATGATGAGCCATGTGGTGGTCATTTTGGAGACAGGCAGACAACCAACAAGGTGCTCAAACTTGGCAACTATTGGCCAACAATATTCAAGGATTTCAAAGCTTATGTCAAAAGATGTGACAGTTGCCAAATAATAGGAAGGCCAACAATATCAGATGAAATGCCATTAAATCCACAAGTACTCATAGAGCCATTAGAGGAATGGGATCAAGACTTTGTACGACCTATAAACCCTCCTTCAAATGGAAGAAAGCACATCCTAGTATGTACAGATTATGTTACTAACTAGGTTTAGACAAAGGTAGTGGAAATAGCAACAAAAGACACAGTAGTCACATTCCTCTTTGAGGAAATCTTTGTCAAATTTGGAGTTCCAAGATAGATTTTAATTGACCAAGGCAAATAATTCACCTCCAAACTTGTTAGAGATCTTACAAAGAAGTACAAGATCAAACATAGAAAATCAACTCCAAACCATCCTCAAGCAAATGGACAAGTGGATTCAACAAACAAAGTCCTAGAGAATATCATGATGAAAAATGTACAAATCAATAGAAAGGATTGGTCAGAGAAATTGAGAAATTCACTATCAGAATATAAGATAACATGGAAGAACACAACTGGGTTCAGTTCGTATCAGTTGGTGTATGGAAAAGAAGTCATGTTACCCATATAATTTCAAATACATACATTCAAACTAGCAGAAAAGTTGGGAATTGAATTATCTAAAGCACAATAACAAGTCATGGAATTAAATCAACTGGACGAAATAAGACAAAAAGTAGTAGAGCACACATCTCTTGCGCAACAACAAAGAATAAAATGGCATGATCGATTTATCAAAAATAAAAAATTCAATAAAGGATATTGCAAATTATTGTTTGACTTTAAGTTTGAGGATTCCAAAGAAAAGTTCACAACTCATTAGGTGGGGCCATATGAGATAAAATAGATATTTGATAACGGAGTTGTCAAAATAAAAACAGTTGATGAAGCATCTATTTCATTTGTAGTTAATGGACATAGGCTTAAAGTCTACAACAAGCTTATAAATAAAAAGGATTTTATGAAAAGAATTTCAAGAGACATTGATCTAGAAATAATTGAACAACATAGTGATATGCCTTCCATAATTCTAGAAGAATAAAAAAAGAAGATAAAAATAAAATAATACATACACACACCCACACACACATAGCACACACACATGATATATATATGATATATACATATATATATATATATCTATATAATTACTATATTATATATATATATAAGATATATATATTTATATATATATATATATATAAAGTAAGTATTGCTTGTGAAAATCTAGGAAACAAGCACAAAGAACACTCGAATTCATATAGGAAAACCAACTAGTTTGGCCTGTATGAATTATTTACCTTGTTTTACTCTTACTTGTGTTTGACTTTGCTGAAATAATCCTCCAAGAAATGCAAGACTTGAGGACAAGTCTTAACATAAGAAAGGGGGGATTTTGTAATAAAACTATGCAAATAGTTTGAGAAGTTCAATTACAAAAGGAACCTAAATTACATGAGAGAAGGGACCTGATACATCACTGAAAATATTGTGCAGAAGGGACCTGAGATGTCATTACACAAAAGGAACATGTATTATATCACAGAAGCAACATAAAATATTTGTGAAAGGTACATGTCAGAAGGGACCTGAAACATCAATTACAAACTGCAGAAGGGACCTGAACAACATCAACATTCAAGATCCTGAATCAATTTCAGATGCAAAAACATGAAGTACAAATAAGTATCTACATTTCAATATGTCCCGGAAGATCCATCAAAGACATTGTCAACTGTCATTTGTCCAAAGGACATCATTGACATCAAATATTTTATGGGAGTACAAGTACAATAAATAAAAAAATTTCTTTTAAAATTTCTATTTCTTAAATTTTTTTGTAGAAGTTGTTAAGACTAATTTAGTGCTCTATATGAATTATATTCCTACCTTTATTATTATCACCACTACTATCATGACCTATTCATTACCCTTTCCTACATTTAACCATCATTCCTTATCATAAAAAAAAATGATCACATTAATCCTAATTATTTTCTTAAATGATATGGATAAAAAATTGAAGGCTCAATATTCAAATCCTTGTTGACCTACAAAAAAACAACAAAGCTTAGTGTCATAGAAATTTAATTTTAAATATGACTATTCTATGGTCAATTTAAAATTAAATTAAACAATGAAAAGTGCAAAGTGCAATATACCTAACTTATGGAGCAAAGTGTAATAGACATAATAAAGGACATAACCAAGCGCAAAATGTAAAATGATAAAGGCATAACCAAGTCGAAATGATGCAACAAAATGCAAAGGAACAAAGGTATGCAATGAATCCATGATGCATTTCGATGGGCATGCAAAGGAATGAAGGTATGCAACGAAGCCATGATGCATTTCGATGGGCATGCAAAGGAATGAAGTTATGTGCATACAAAGACATGAGTGGAGAAGAGAACACGGTTTACGGTGATGAGATAGGCATATACACCATGGAGGAAAGGACGAAGGTGAAATGTTGTCAATAGGACACATGGAAGCTAAGGCTACATAATCAAAACTATGTTCTGGAATATAGAAATGGTCAACATCCTTCAAACAAACATACAAATGCTTCAAACCCTGTAAATTACTGCTATTTTGTCACTGTGTAAATGAAGCTCTGTATTAAACATTTTTTTCTGCCATCATAGCCAAATTTCATTTAGGTAGAGGTGTAGAATTTTGTGCATTCATGTACATGCATACAACACTCTTGTTGAATTAGAAATAAGTAGCAAAATGAAAACAAGGAAGACAAATGGTTTCGTATAAGAAGAGCCTAAGTAGAGGAAGCAACGCAGAATATATAGGCAATTGTGGAAGGAAGAAGGAAATAGCTTTCAAGAAGGCACAAGATTTTCTCAAAGTTTAGGTTGACTGAGTGCTCCAATAGACTCTAGAAATCTCGTAAAAGAAGGTAACAGATCACCTCTGTTGAGCTATGGAAAAGGTATGAATTTTCCATTTATTTCCTTATCTTTTTCTTTTATCGTAAATCTTTTTATTCCTAAGATGATAATATATCAAAGAATTATAGCGAAAACTAGGGAGTTATTCATTATTGGGAATCAGTTAATTATTTTCCTTTTCCATGCAGAAAATACAAGAAATGGAAAACTACTATTTTGAAGGAAAAGACAAAACAGAGTAACTTTTTTTCATTCACCAGGGAGCCGTATCTAGACAAGCAAATTAGGATCAGAGAACACAGTTAAGGATAAGGATGGAAAACCACAGCATCAGCGCAAGAATACAAAGGGATTGGTTGGAGTTCGGAGACAAAGTGTATATCTCAAGATCTCTTGATCCTAATGGATCGTTGTTTTACAGTCTATCTGTTACTCCTTGTTTTATCTGTCTGTCCATTGTGAAAGGGACAATGCTTGTAAAGATTTGGGGATTATCAATTATCATTATTCAGAAATCATTATTGTATTTCTACTTTGATTAGTAGCTCTCATTGATTAAAATAGAGTACTATTTCCTGTAACATTTTCATATGATTAATACATAAGTTGGTTGTTGTTCCATTCGTTTATACTAAGGTAGTTCGACAATGCTTCAATAGCAGCTAAGGGCCTAGCCATAGTGGATCCACTTTCTATCTGTACAATTACATTCAATTACCATCGTGTGATGGTTTGGTTAGGTTTTCATTCATTTAAATCGCATTAATTTACTATTCTTTGTTTCCAGAGTTTACGAATTGTCTTACTGTAACTGAATTGCATTTCCATTCCTTTTCATCATCATAATATTATTGTCTGGAGAAAATATATGGTTATGCTATTCATTTCAATTATAAAGCTTCGCTTTTCATTCCAGTAAACTGACTTTGCTGTTCATTGTACATTGTTGTGCATTTCTATCAAATCATATTGTTGTTCATTTCTGTTGAATAATATTGTTGTTCATTTCTTCTCTGCAACTCTTTGGTTTTTCCTTTTAGCATCATTACAGTTAGCACATTTATTCCATTAGCGGTATTGCCTATTTGATTCCTTGTCATTTCTCATTAGACGATTTAGTGTGGAGTGTGAGATCAAATACTGTAAACAACATTGGCTAATATTGTGAGAGTTCTCAGACTGTGGATCTTGTTTATGTTTCATTTCATTTTCATCAGTTGACAAAGGAAAGAGTTATTGCTACTGCATCCTTGACTTATAGTTGCTGTTAATTTCCCGAGTGAATGATTTAGTTTCAAAGCCTTAAGTTTCTTTTAATAGCAATAGGTTTCATTTCAAGCATACATTTACTCTCGTATTTGAAGCATTGTACTGCAAATTGGAAAACATTACTCTTAGATTAAATTGTCATCTCAGACTGAGTACACTGTTGAAATAGAAAATCATTCCTGGATTGATAATTAATGTAGGATAAATAGGATTTGAAAAGATACCTTTTATCACTCCACATTTTGGTGCCGTTGTTGGGGAGAGTGTAGCCATTTTTTTCCTTTCAGAAAGTAGTGTGCATCTAATAAGTGTTTGCTAGGAAATAATTGGGTATTAAAAATGGAAGTTATGAACCTACATACGGAGCATGATCAGCAGATTTGTTAATTTTTTTGTGGGTAGAAATAAATATTGAGTTGTGTGTGTGACTAAGAAGAAAAAACTTGAAAATACTCCAAAACCGCTACCCAAACCTGACAAAGCCAAGGGACTGATGACCCTTGGTCAATCAACCTTCATAGACGATATCATTAAGCAAGCCATATCTCAGCCATCACTGGGCCCTAGAAAAGTTGCTTCTAAGCAACCTACTAGCTCCCTTCAGGCCACATGTTCACTATCTATAGCCTTTGTTGAGGTGCACAACAAAACAGAAGGGACTGAGCAAGATTTCCAAGAAATTGAGAATTCTCGCCCAATTTCTTTTCAAGAGGGGAACTCTAGTAATCTCTACGAAGGAGGAGGAGAAACAGGGGAAATAGAAGAGCCAAAACCTCCTCTCGAAATAGTTCTAACACTCAACAACCCATATAAAGCGAGTGTTGTTAATATCATCCAAAACAAAACAGAAGAACCTGAAGAGCCAAGATCCCCCTAGATAATAGTTCAACAAGGACCACCCATTATCCCAAACTGAGAAAGTGTTGTCAAGGCCATTGCTACTCCTTCTAGTCAGCCTAGGAATAACTCCCTAAAAATCCCTGAAGGATATTGGAACATGTTTGATTGAATGGCCCAAAACCAGCAACCACCTCAATCCTCCACACTTAAATATCCCATTGTGGACATTGCAGTTAATGCACCTATGAAGGTCACTCCTCTCCAGCATATTCATACATTCCATGGCCTAATATAGAAATATCTAGATGCATTTATGTTTGAATTCGATGTATTATGCCAGGGGTATGACTATACCACTGATCCCCAAAAACTAAAACTATTTCCCTCCACATTAAAAGGAGCAGATTTATGATGGTTTATGGGACTCGGTGGAGGTGTTATAAATGATTGGGATCAAATGAAACATGCTTTTCTATATAAATATCAGGATTATTGTAGGTCGAAAGTATTAAAGGATGAAATATTTCAAATGATAGCAAGACCTAATGAAACACTAGAGAAATATGTAGAACGCTTTCAATACAATATCCATAGATCTCCTTATGCATGTTTACCCTTTCGTGACAATGTGTTAAAACCTACATTAATTACAGGAATGAAAGAACGATGGGTTGAAACATTAAACGTTATGGGAAAAGGTGACATATATTAGGAAAATTTGGCTGACATCAAAGATTTATGTATCAGGAGTTCGAGAGGCAACACAAAACTAAAGCGAGCAGAACATGGCATGATCACAAGGGATAGTAAGGTCACCGTTGGAGGTATAACCTACACAGAAATCATAGATCTACTAGAAGATTTGAAAACTGATATTTTAGGGACTCTGTCAACACAGTTCGACATCATGCAAGCTAAAAAAAGCAAGCAAAAGTAGAGGAAAATTTGGCAATATTCTTCCCTAGATGCAGAAAGAGACACATCCACAAAGAGTGCCCACTGGATATAGTCCAAGTCTATGCCATCTACACAAAAGATCACTTCATAGAAAGTTGCCCCTCACTCCCGATATTGAAAGAAATTTACAAGGAAGTAGAAGAAGAAACAAAATCAGTTTACCTAATCAATCAGCGCCACCAGTGGCAGCCACAACAAACAAGTATGATCGGCGATCCATCCTCCTCTTTTCAGCCTCCTCAACATAATGCTCAACAATATAATGGAATGTGGTAGAATCAACCTCCTTTCCCTATCTGGTTACAATAGCCATTTCCCATATCATCATGGTCAAATCAAACAAATCAAACCAATTGGCCGAACTTTCCTTATTGTCCACCATTTTGGCAAAACAATGCATAACCAACACAATGGTCACCCTCCACCTCACAGAGTGAAACTTGGCAGTCAAAATAGAAAAAACTGATGAATCAGCCATCTGGAACGATTCCTCTCCCTCAACCTACACTTCCAGCTCCTTATACATTGCAACAAAATCCCTAGACTAACTTAAGACCACAACTCCCAGCCCAACTCAACCCAAACCCTGACAATAAACTAGTTCAATCTCTTCAAATAATCGAAGGACCAGAACTAGAAACCGAGTTAATGGAGTGCAACGAAATTCAATTAAGATCTAGGCTCATAATAGAAACAAAGAGAGACAAAAATGATCAATTTGAAAACTTGTTGCGTTCAGAACAAACACTACAAGAAGAGAATTTGGTTAGACAACAAACTCATGAACAAGCAACCACCTCTTCTCCTCCATTCCCAGAACAACTAATCATATCGCGCCCAATAGAACATCCTGATTTTGATCTTTTGGGAGAGCTAAAAAATTTGTGTATAAAAATTCCACTCCTCCGAGACTAACCCAACTGTCTAAATAGTGGGCACCCTATCTGACTTACTATTAGGAAGAGAAGCACCTATAAAATATGAGGACCCAATGAATCCTATAGTTACAGTGAAAATCAATGGATGCTCCTTCCCAAATGCCTTGGTGCATTTAGGAGCTACAATCAATATTTTAACAACCACCACTTCTCAAAAGCTTTCCATTACATCATTAGACGCAACCACAAATTTATTGGAGTTGGCTGACTGATTGGTAGTCAGACCAGAAGGTACACTACATGATGTAATGGTATCTGTAGACTCCTGGGAATACCTTGCAGACTTTCTGATTATTAATCCCAAAACTGACTAGATGGACACCCTTTAATTTTATGTAGACCCTGGTTGGCAACTACTGATGCTTACATTGGCTGTAAACAATGCAACATGACTATAGCAAGAGGGAGTAATGTCAAGAATCTAGCCTTATACCCTCCAGCCTAGGCAAGCCTCAAAATAATTAAAACAAAGAAACAACCCGTATCATACCTGACAGAAAACATAAAATCACCATTAACCATTGAACGTGCCCTCGAATTTAAAGACCAAACAGAGGAGGACATCATTAATAGCTTCATTAACCAACCAGAAACCAGGTCCCATTTACAATGTCACATGATTGAGGTAGCATTCGATAATGATGTAGAAGAATATCCCCTGAAAGACACTCATGAACAGTCAATACCTACCACCTTTTTTTACAATAGCAAACCCATAGAAATTGAACTAGGAAAAACTTTGAGCATTAACAAAAATCTGACTGTTGAACATGAAGAAAAGCTAGTCCAACTACTGAGAAAATATAAAGAAGCTTTTGCATGAGATTACCCAGACATGAAAGGAATTGATCCCCAGCTGTGTGCACACCACATTTATACAGAAAAAGATACTAGACCCATTCGCCAACCCCAACAGAGATTAAACCCTCATCTTAAGGGTATTGTGGAAGCTAAGTTACAAAAAATTTTTGGATGTAAACTTTATTCACCCAATATATGACAGCAAGTGGGTCTCTCCACTAGTAGCGGTGCCAAAGAAGAATGGGAAGTGGCACATGTGTGTAGACTACAAAGAATTGAAAAAAGCAACCTAGAAATACCACTTTCACCTTCCATTCATTGATTAGGTATTAGACACATTAGCAGGAAAGAAATTCTTTTCTTTCCTAGATGGCTTCAGTGGATACAATTATATTCATATTGCCCATGAAGATCGGGATAAAACCACTTTTACCTGTCCTTGGGGAACTTTTTCTTATAGAATCTTACCCTTTGGGTTATGCAATGCTCCTGCCACATTTCAGAAGTACATCCTTACCGTTGTTTCAGATCTAATAAATGAGGGGCTAAAAGTATATATGGTTGTTTTCACACCTTACGGAGATGATTTTGAGCCAACATTACAAATAATGGAAAAATTGCCGCAAAGATGTATTGCCACCAGGCTCTGCTTGAGCCATGGAATGTGTCATATGATGATGACCGAAGGATTAATCTTAGGCCATTATATCTCAACAGCTAGAATACAGGTAGATCTGGCTAAAGTTCAGATAGTTCTGTTAATACCCACTCCTACCACACAAACAGAGGTACACGATTTTCTAGGATTTTCTGGTTATTATAGAAGATTTATAGACCATTTTTCTCAAATTACTGCACCTTATATGCACTAACAGGGAATGTTGAGTTCATTTGGACAGATAAGTGTGATTGTGCTTTTGAGGATTTGAAAATGCTTGTATCAACAGCCCCAGTGCTTAGGGGCCCAAATTTGGATTTTCCATTCCAAATTTCATTTGATGCTTCAGATGTAGCAATTGGAGTAGTTCGTGGGTAGGAAGAAGATAAAAATCCATATGCAATTTGTTATATTAGCAAGAATCTATCTCTTGCTAAATTAAAATAAATTGTTTCTGAAAAAAGAATTTTCAGTTGTAATACATGCTGTAAATAAGTTTAGACATTATATAACTGGGTACCCTATAGTTTTATATACATATCACTCTGCCATAAAATATTTAGCAAATAAATTGGTTACAAATGGTAGAGTAACAACATGGTTGATTCTCTTGCAGGAATTTGACATCACAATTAAAGATGGGCTTGGGAAAGAGAATCCTATAGCTAATTTTCTCTCACGAATGCTAAAGCCAGCGGACACAGCAGCAGTCGAAGATCAATTTCCTGATGAACATTTGTTTTTTGTTACTGTCAAAACACCATGGTATGCAGATGTTGCAAACTACTTAACAGTAGGCAAATTACCCAAAAATTTAATTCCTAATGAACAAAAACAAATAGTGCAACGTAGTACCCGATTCTCTTGGATTAGGGGCTACTTATTTCATACAGGGGAAGATATGCACATCAAAAGATGCGTCAGAGAAGATGAAATATTTGACATTCTGAAAGCATGCCATGATGGGCCGCGTGGCAGACATTTTGCAGATCGCAAGATCGGCCACAAGGTTGTACAAATAGGCTATTACTGGCCCACTATTTTTAAAGATGTTAAAAAGTTTGTTCAAGCCTGTGATAGATACTAGAGGGCAAGATGCCCTAGACAATCTGATGAAATGCCTCTGAACCCTTAGTTAGTAATCTAGCCATTTGAGCAATGGGCGCTCGATTTTATTGGTCATATTAACCCATCATCAAATCAGAAAACATACATATTGGTTTCAACAGAGTATGTTACCAAATGAGTTGAATCAAAAGCACTGCCAAGAGCTACAGATGATTTTGTAATACATTTTCTTTTTCAATTATTTGTGCAATATGGCCTCCTGAGGGAGATAATTACAAATGGGGGATTGCAATTTGTAGGTAATAAAATCACCGCAACATTAAAAAATTACCACATTTAGCACAAAATTACAACCCCATACCACCCACAGACAAATGGCCAAGCATAAAGCACTAGTAAGGTAATTGAGGCAGTACTGACAAAAATAGTTTCATCACACAGATGTGACTGGGCTTCAAGATTGCCAGAAACCTTGTGTACATATCGAACAAAATGGAAAAACACCACTGGGTATTCCCCATATCAATTAGTATTTGGAAAAGAACCCATCTTTCCATTTGAATTCGAAATTCAAACATTAAGAACAACGTAGGAGGTGGCTTTGGATTTAAATGAGGCCGAGACTAATAGATTACAACAAATCCATGAGTTAGATGAAATAAGCCTCTCTTCTCTTCAACATCATGCATTAATTCAACAACAGAGAGCAAAATTTCATGACGCCCTTATTAAAAATAAGATCTTCCACGAAGGAGATTGGGCATTCATATACGATTCCAAGTTTCAACATTTTCCCGGAAAACTCTAAACACGATGGCCTGGACCTTCTGAGATATAGAAAGTGCATGACAATGGCAGCATTACGTTCACTACCATTGATGGATCTAGACATTATTTCAAAGCAAACGGTCATCGAGTGCAAGTTTATCACAAACCGCTTACTCGGGAATCCTTTTACCAGGAATTACGAGAAGACTCCACTATGCAGATTCTTGCTGAGGAAGATGACCCCTCCTCAGCATTAATTCACTAAACAATTCCTTTGTTTTTGAATTTTGTACATAAACTTTTCTTTTTAAATTTTGCTTGTATAAACTGGTTTTTGAAACAGATTTTTACTGTTGTTCCATTTAAGGAACAACTACTATTCCTGTTAAGGAACAACAACCGTTCCATTTAAGGAGCAATAGATTATTTCTTTATTTTATTTTTTTTCGTGTTGTTCCTCTTAAGGAACCGTTGTTGTTCCTCTTAAGGAACATCATCTTTTCCTCTGAAGGAACATCATCTGTTCCTATTAAAGAACATCATTTTTGTATGTGTCATTTGATGTTTTGTTGTTCCTCTTAAGGAACAGCTATTGTTCCTTCTAAGGAACAACAACCATTCCTCTTAAGGAACAACACTTCCGCATGTTTGCATTTTTTGTTGTTGCTGTTAAGGAACAACAGTCGTTCCTATTAAAGAACAACACTTCTTCGTGTTTGTATTTTTATTGTTCCTCTCAAGGAATAGTTGGTGTTCCTCTTAAGGAAAAACACTTTTGCATGATAATATTTTTGTTGTTCCTCTTAAGGAACAATTGTTGTTCCTCTTAAGGAACAACAATCATTCCTCTTAAGGGACAACAGTCGTTCCTCTTAAAGAACATCACTTCGCGTCTCTATTTTATGTTGTTCCTCTTAAGGAACAACAACCATCATTCCTAAGAAGAAAAAACTCTACATGATTCATATTTGTCATTCCATTTAAGGAACAACTATTGTTCCTCTTAAGGAACAACATCCATTCCTCTTAAGGAACAACAAACCTCGTGCATTTTTTTAGTTCTTCTATTAAAGGAACAATTGTTTTTCCCCTTAAGGAACAACAACCATTCCATTTAGCGAACAACAATACTACTTGCTTACATTTGCGTTGTTCCTCTTAAGGAACAACTGCTATTCCTTTTAAAGGAACAACAGTAGCACTATTTTTTAACTTTCTGTCGTTCCTTCTAAGGAACAATAGTTTCGATTTGGAGTGTTTTTTGGTTGTTCCGCCAAAGGATCAACACCTTATTTTGTGCTTGTTTTACTTGTTGTTCCACTTGAGGAACAACTGCTATTCCTCTTAAGGAACAACAATTTTGCATATAATTTTTTTCCTTCTTTTTCCATTCTTCTTAAAGGAACTGCAGTTTTGTGTGCAGATGTTATTTTTGTTGTTCCTCTTAAGGAACAATAGTTGTTCCATCTAAGGAACAACACTTTTTGAGTGCATTTTTCATTGTTTCTCTTAAAGAACAACATTCTTTTGAGAATCTTTGGGATTAATGTTTCACTCTTCATGGTCCTTTCAAGGTAAACGTATGAATACATGCAAGGACACAAAAATTAGAGGTTACTAAAACAAGCAAATCGAAGAGAAATTGTTATCTTTAAAGTGATTGCTTTGTATTGATAAGAAAAAGAAAAGGACACAACTATCTATATCACTATGCTATATTTATCTTTACTTAAACCTAAATTGATTGATTATTGTTATCATGTTGGTTGTCCGCGAATTCTCATAATTCTCTTTGATTATTATTATTGAATAAGCATAAGGGCATATTCTCCCTTATTGAGATGTTTAGACTTCTTCCACCGTCCCTACTCTTAAGGAGTGTTGAGCCATCCTCTATATATAAATAGGAAGTGCTATATAAAAGAAAAGAAAAAGAAAGAAAAAAATATATCTATATGATTACTAACAATTCTATGATTTGTTAGATGGAGGATAGGGGGTCTCATCAAGATTCAGCCTACCATGATCATAAGAAAGTAGTGAAGTGGCATTCCCATTATCGCCACCACATCAGGGATATGATCAGATGGGCACAACAGAAAAAATAAGTTCTTGGAACAGGAAGTCTCATCATGAGTTGTCCTGTCCACCTTTCACTCCTTCCTGGTGAATGGCATTATGATCCAACTGGTTACCAAGACAGCATAATGGCCTCCATTATGACATCACAAAGCACTTTCCTAAGCATATATAAAGGATTATGGTTCCAAGGGTGAAAGAAGCAACTTTTTCAAGGTTATTAGAGTCATATTTCTCAGCACCAATAGTAATTATAAACTGTTTTCTTATTTCTTTATATTTTCAAAAGAGGTTTAAGTGGGATGAGGACCGCATAAGCATTTTACCTATGTCAGCTATCCTTTTTCCTTTTTCACATCACTCCATAGCATCTCCATATCTATTCACGATTTTCATCATAAGCCACGATTTCAGCAACTCGGTACTTTTTGTCATATTTGCATGGATATGTACACCTTTCCTTTCTTACATTATATGATTGGTGTCCAGTACGTTGCTCCTCCATTTAAATCACTCGAGGGTGACATATCATACTTCAGGGGGGGCGGGTGACTTCCAAAATACTCCTGCATATGTGTCAGTTTCCTATTTGGAGGAACTAGACTGGATCAGATTCCTTAATAGCAAGTTTTAATAGTATTGGGATATTATGCCATATGCACAGTTTGTTGTTCCATTTTTATCTCTGTGTATAGCTATGTAAAATTAACAGTGTGTAGAACTTAGATGTAATGGGAGGTTGATCAGTACAAAGAAAACCACAGCTACTAATAGTTTCCAACGTTGCATGAGAAATTTTTGTAAGAGCAGGATGGATCACCTATTTTACATAGTTGCAACATCCCCATGAAGTTATGGCTATCGAATTTTTGCAGAATTTGTAGGGCGATCATTCCATAGTAACAAGATGGTAAATAGTAGTGACAGATATAGTAATTGTAGAAGTATCTGGATTACCAGCAGTTGTTCCCATATGGACACATAAGAAAGTGAGAGTTCAAGATGCCATGGCCACCTTTCGGGATGAGGGACTAAACCTGATCATTAAAGGAAAAGGAGTCCAGCCTTCATCTATGGGGGAATCATGGATGGAACTAGCTAGAATAGTGCAGAGATACATTACATGCAATGGGAGAAAGGATGTGGCAAGACCACACCACCTCAAATTATTATCAGTAGTAAAACAAAAATGTGTTGTAAATCTGCCTGCATAACTAAATTTTTTGTTGCATGATGCTATTGAGAGTATAAAGAAATCCCATCATATAGGTACTGTAGTGAGCCACCATTGTTTAATTCGATTAATAGTAAGTTACAGCCTTTCTCAACAACAAATCAATTGGAAAGAATTGGTGTTTTCCATAGACGGGGGACTAACCTTACCAACCCCAAAAAGAAAAATAACCGCCAACATAGTAAGTAGGCCTATGAAATGCAAACACTCCTCTAGATTAAGAAAAGGTAGGGGAATGTTTGAGAACCTCTAGGGTAGTAGTAGCCAACCCTTAGAATTACTCAATTCTGAAAATGAGCAACCTTCACAATCTAGAGGAGGAAATAACCAAGAGTCAGAATTGGAGGAATAAACTAAACACACTAGTGAAGAAGAGAGGGAGGGAACTAAACTTTCTTTAAACCTTAATGTAAGTCCACCACAACACATTGCAGGAGGATGAATCGGCCCAAGTTTTGGCCAATATGAGTGAGTATATTCAGCCCCAAAATCCGCTCAACCTCAATATTGAGGAAGAGCAATCACACGAGCACTCTGCCCACACCAAGAATTCATTAGAAGAAATAAATAATGAGGAGAAGTAGGAGCAAAAGCCACTGAGGAAGTGGCAGACCAAACTAGGATTACCCCTCTACAGGAACCTAGTCTAGAGAATGTAAACACTGAAGATACGCTCCAAACAGAGGATATGGAAACCAACCAGGGAAAATGAACAACCCTTGAAGAGAAAAATTGAACTGAACAACCGAGCCTAGAAAGGATAGAGACAGTTAGGGAAATAGTTGTTCCTCCTAAGAAGAAGAAGAAAAGTGAAATTAAGAGGTTACGGAAGAAACAACAAAAACTAAAAAACTTAAGGGCACTGAAAAGGGGGGAAATCACAAGAAGAGCCCCAAAAACAGTGGATGCAGCCATACAAACTGAACCCCATGATACAAAGGCTGTGGAGACTGACACTGAGCCCATACGCATTGAAGATGGTAAGGAACAACATGTAGCTACTACAGATGCAGTTGCCATAATAGAAAATGCATATGTCTATGATAAATATGTTCAAACAGAAGAACTATTCTCTAGCAATACTGCCACCCAGAAATTCCGTGATAAAGAGACATAGACTATGGGCACTCAGAATTGTCATAAGAGTACCTAGATAAATCTTCAACACAAAGATGTTTTGATAAACAACCACCCTGGTATAACAAAACTCCAAGAGGATATGGCACAAGCTCAGTCGACTATAAAAAAGCTTGAGGAAGAGACTATTCCTCAGAAGAAGTAGCAAGAAGTACAACAACAATTAAAGAGCATCAGTGCATCAGAGAATGAAGCATTTGATAAATATCGAAGGGAAGAATAAAATTTTGAAGAGGTAAAGAACAACCTGAAAATAGTCAGGAGTCAAATGGATACTCTCTGTTCTTTATATACAAATGTTCTAGCTTGTAGGTCACCTACCAAAAACTATGCTTTGTTTTTGTTAGAAAGATATTTACAGTTAAAAATTAAGGTTTTGAAGGCAGGGAAATCTATAGAATTAAAAATTGTTGATGATTTTATAAATTGCTGTAAGCACTATAGAGTAAAAGTTCAATGATTACTCTCTCATTTTTATTTACATAATTTTATATTGGAAGAGGAAATGGAGAAAAATCCCAGTCCTTTTGTGGGTGATGTATAGTTTCAATCATTTACTTCATTTGTTGTTAACCAGTTAAAGTGGCTCAATGCCCATAATACTTTTTAGAGACAAGAAAATGGGGTAGACCTCTGGGTTAGGAGTGAACTAAAAAAACCATTATAGATGCTAGATAAACATAAAAGCCTAATGAAAAAGGAAGGAGTGATCGAAACCCTGGGACCCATCCACAAAGAAATTGTCTAGCAAGGGGTGGAATATTTCCTCTCTATCAGAGACAACTCCTTGGTAGAAAAATTCAGATGGAAGACTTCCAATCGGAATATACAAGATAGAGAGCCATTAAATTACAAGAACTTCAAGTTAGTTGTAGAATTCCTAGTTATCTATAGTTACCTCATTTTGAGAGAAGGTCCGTATTGTCTTGGTTGTAGGATTCAAAGCCCTATTATAAGGTATCCTACAGAATGGTACAAGGCCATATGTGAGTTTCCTGAATGGTAGATAGGGCCCATCTTTGAAATTTTAGCTACAAATCATGGTTTTAGACCACTGCATGACAATCCCTCTCCAACCTATTCTTTGATTGCTTTGCATACAAATTACATGGTTTTCGTAAGGCCATGGAAAAGGGTAAGTAGGGAGGTGTGTTGAGCTATGGGAAAGGTATGAATTTGCCATTTATTTCCTTATCTTTTCATTTCATCATCACTCCTTTTACTCCTAAGATGATAATATATCAAATAATTATAGGGAAAACTAGGGAGTTATTGCTTATTGTGAATTAGTTAATTGTTGTCCTTTTCCATGCAAAAAGTAGAATGAATGGAAAACTACCATTTTGAAGGAAAAGACAAAATAGAGTCACTGATGTTCCTTCACCAGGAAGATGTATCGAGACAAGCAGATCGGGATCAGAGTGCACAGTTAAGGATAAGGATGGAAAACCATACCATCATCGCAAGAAGACAAAGGGATTGAATGGAGTTAGAAGATGGAGCGTATCCCTCAGGATCTCTTAATCCTAAGGGATCACTCTTTGACAGTCTATCTGTTATTCCTTGTTTTATTTGCCTATCCATTAGAAAAGGGACATCCCTTGTAAATATTTGGGGATTATCAATTATCATTATTCAAAACACACTGCTCTATTTCTACTTTGATTAGTAAATCTCGTTGATTAAAACATAGTAGAATTGCTTGTAACATTTTCATACGATTAAAACATAAGTTGATTGTTTTTCCATTCGTTTATATTGAAGTAGTTCGACAGTGCTTCACTAGTGGCTAAGGGCCTGACACTGGTGGATCCACTTGCTATCTATACCATTACTTTCAATCACAGTCGTGTGATGATTTGGTTTGGTTTTCATTCATTTAAATCACATTACTTTACTGTTATTTGTTTCTAGAGGTTATGAATTGTCTTACTGTAACTGAATTGCGTTGCCAGTCCTTATCATCATAATAAGATTATCGTCTTGAGAAACTATATTGTTATGTTGTTCATTTCAATTATCAAGCTTCGTTGATGATTCCCGCAAATTGAATTTGTTGTTCATTGCAGAATGTTCTTTGTTTCTATGAAATCATATTGTTGCTCATTTCTATTGAATAACATTGCTGTTGATTTCTTTTCTGCAAGTATTTGGTTTTTCCTTTTAGCATCATTACAGTTAGCGCATTTATTCCATTAGCATCATTCTCAATTTGATTCCTTGTCATTTCTCATTAGTCTCTTTAGTGTGGAGTGTGAGATCAACTACTGTAAAGAACATTGGGTACTATTGTTAGAGTTCTTAGATTGTGAATCTTGTTTACATTTGATTTCATTTTCATTAGTTGACAAAGGAATGAGTTATTTCTACTGCATCCTTCACTGATAGTTGCTGTTAATTTCCTGAGTGAATGATACAGTTTCAGAGCATTAAGTTTATTTTAATAGCAAATAGGTTTTATTTCAAGCATTTGTTTGCTCTCGTATTTGAAGCATTGTACTACAAATGGTTAAACATTACTCTGATATTAAATTGCTGCCTCAGACTAAGTACACTCTTGAAATAGAAAATCATTCTTGGATTGATAATAACTGTAGGATAAATAGGAGTTGAAAAGACACCTTTTATCACTCAACAACCTCCTACTCTTAATGGATTTCAGGGAAAAAAACTTATGTTAAGAATTGCATTGTGTCATGTTAAAAAAGAGCTAAAACTTTAGTTAAACAACCTAACTGATCGCCACCATTAAACACGTATTTTCCATTGATTTAATGAATGAATCCTGGGAAATATCGAAGAATATTTTTTATTGAATTGGCATTGTCTAATACAGGAACTCAAACTATCTCAGAAATTTCATAGATTCACTTCCATATTAGGTAATCGCACAATTTCTTCATGCGTGCTTGTATGAGAAAACACAAAGTTTTCGATTTTGATTGTGATATATACACAAAACAAAATTTTCATATTTTACACATAGTGGACATAATTCGTTTCATCCATGTATGGTCTATATGGGCAAATTCATTTCGTTCATATGCATAGTGAGAATCTTCAATATAGAGTAGGGATTTTTGATGAATTTTGGAAAAAACCAAGATTAAATTACAAGTTAAGGAGAAATAAGAACATGATGAAATTTTTTTTATGATCTTTATATATAGAGAGAAATGTTTTTCTTGTTTTTGTAGAACAATGAACTGTTTTTCTTGTAGTAAAACAGAGGTTGAAAATGATTGATTTATTTTTATTTTTTTTGTGAAAAGCATCAGACAGGAGGTAATCCATATCACCATAATGCATTAATAATCAACAAAGATCTATATGTATGCATAAAAGTTTATGTTCAAAATGAGAATGTGGACAATGCAAGGTTATATAAATTGGTTTTTAGAGCCTATGGATACCACAGTACAACCAAAAGATTTACAGATTGAGCATTGGGAAAAAGAGACTATAGAAAAACTGTATCGAGCTGGTCTAATAGATTTCCTCCAAAAGTTTAGTTGACACAAGGAAAGAATCACCAGCAAGTTCATAAACAATTACGAACAATATCAAACCATGGTGGGAAACCTAGTTATCCCATTAAGTCTAGAATTCATTTCTTAGGCCTTAGATCTACCACTGTTAGGTGAATAGTATTGTAATCCCTTTCACTTTAAATAAATGGGATGGACTTTAATTTTATAGAAAAATAGGAAGGGGTCATTTGATAGAACCAAGGAAATACCTAGGGAATGGTTTAATGAGCCATGGGTAGAATTGGTTTTAATTATTCAGAATTTTTTCACATGTGACAGAGGCCACAATCTGGTGCATATTTATCATGTCAGATTGCTCAAACATATCAAAGGAGAAGTGAAAATCAATTTTCCATATTTGTTCTTTAAAAATATCATTAAAATGATATAGAATGTGAGAAATGAAACTAATCCCAAGGAAGAAAAAATCTACCACCAGGAGCTCATCAAAATTCTTGTAGAGTATTAAAGGAAAGCTAAGGGTGTAGTATCGAAAGAGTTTTTAGTTCAACATCATTTTAAAGAACATGTCGTAGAGGAGAAGTATAAATTAGTTCATGAAACAAGGAGCATAATGAACTCACATCTCTATCCAAGGACAAGGTCCAAATAGCAAGAAAACACTATCATGGTTAAGAGAGAAGAATCATTCATATCCACTCCTAGGAGGCATAGCAGAAGAAGTCCAACATAAACAAGTAGTAAAGAGAAATACCCTGAGGTACAAATTGTTGAAACACCTTCCATAGAAAAACAAATTGGTGCAATAATTGAGAGATTGGAAAAATAAGCCTATGAGAAAACATTAGAGAAAGATTCATACTTTGATAATGTTCAAGCCACTTCATTTTCTAAAGACACAAAAGAATTGGAGAAAAATAGTTGTACCTTAGAAAAACAAAAGGGCTAACAGATCAAATGGATATAATAAGAATTACAGAGGCATTTGAAGAAATAAAACAAGACATACAAGAAAGAAAATGTAAAATTGATCAAGGAAAATGAAAAACTAAATGAAGTTGGGAAACTAAAAATAGAGAATGATCTTCTTTGTAGGCAAGCTGTTATGTGGCTCAAAGACAAAAACTTATGGAAGAAGGAGTATGAAAAACAAGAAGTCATGGCTACAATCTACAAGGAAGAACAATGCAACATAATTAAATTTTTACTACAATTAGCACAATAGGAAGCATCTATATTAGGTACAAGGTTTACATCAAAGCTTAGAAGGTCCAAGAGAAAGAAGCAAGCATGAGGACATGCTTGTACATCAGCAAGGGGATATGTTGGCCCTCATTTTTTATCCAATTTTGTTTAATTAGATACACTTAATTTCCATGATATCCAGCTATTTACCATCCATTTACACCCCATTTTGACCAATTTATGGATATTTAGGTATATAAATTAAGTTTTGCAATTTTTAGATGTTTTTACAAAAATTGGATTTTCAGTGCATTTTTTTAGAGGACTAGAAATTCCCCTAATGGCTTCATTGATGTCATAGTTCTAGGACACCTGGGCATGAGCTGAGCACATTTATAAAAAATCTTGGGAAATAATATTGAATGTGTTCATATTGCTTCATTCAAAGTGAGCTTAAACAAACCCAGTCAAAGCTAGTCAAACAAGACCAGCCAATCAAGAAATCCCTAGGAAATAGGCCAAATTTAGGATTTCATGGGATTTTCCAAATTTTGAGTGATTGGATAGATGAGCTCAACCTAAATAGATAGGATAAGTATAGACGTAGCTATTAGAAACATTTTAGATCAGTTTGTTTCCTATTTCTGTATTTAAGCCAAAACATTGAAGGCATGAATATGTAGAATTTGTATAATTTCATATTGAGACTTCGAAATATTTTGAGTTAATTTGAGGGACCTACTCTATCTTCTTTTTTATATTCAATGTTGTGCATGATTGATTGAGTTTCCAGTAGTTGATAATCTCTTCAAGTGTGTAAGGCAATGGTGGAGGCGCCCCAAACCAAGGTAAGTACACTTCATGGTTAATTTAGCTTAATTTTCATAAACTAGTTTTGCTTTAGATTTGTTTATTTAATTAGATGTATGACGATTTATTATGTTTGTTGAGGAATGTTGGTTTACTTCTAATCTAAATATGAAGGAAAAAACCAGTGTTCAAGTTAAAATCTCCTTCTATCTCATCAAAGAATATAAACAAGAATTCATCTTTCTTGCTTTCAAGTGATTTTTTGAATTTCTAGTTTTCTAACAATGGCATTAATGATGAATGAATTTGTAATGAAGAAATGCAAGTACCTCCTTATTTAGGAGCCTCTTCTATTATTCTTTTATGAATCTTAAAATATTGTTCATTAGTGGTTTTAGATTTCTTTTCATGATATAGTATTCTAGAAGAAGGTCAATCTGGTTCTCCTAAGTTAGGAGCCACTTCTCCTTCTTATTACATATTGAATTAGAAATTATTTAGTTGAATTTTATATCTGTAATATGAACTTCTAATTAGTTTATAATAGCATTTCCTTTATTTTCCATAACTTATCTTCTAAAGCTTATTATAATTGATATCCATATATTTTGGACATGCTTTTAAGTTCTACAAACCTCGATTGATATTTAAAATACTTGTGTTAATTTACTTAATAAATTGACTCAACACTACCATTGCCCAAGCTAGTCTTATTTACATTCTATTTACAAGAATATTTCAGTATTTGATATTAATGAAATGAAGCCTTATTTACACTCCATCCATATATTTATGGTTATATCTATAATTTGTTGTGTTCATGTTCAGATTCAGATCAATGGTATCAAAGCGGTTTTCTCTTTCTCTATTGTTATTTTCATGTCCCCAATGAGGTTAGGATATAAGGAGTTAGGGTTCGATTTGGTTGGACCTTCGCAAGATCAACCTTGAAAGCCCCGACGACCCCCTATGGGGTAAAAAAGAAAGATGAGAGGGTAGGAGATCCTATCAGAATATTGCTCGAGGAGGCCATTGAGAAACATAGGAACACAATGATGGATAAATTTTAACATATCCTTCAATGGTTGACCGCCGGTGTGGAATGCACATCCAACAGCCACTCTGGAGGGTCCACTCCTTTTAAGGTACAGGTAAACTTTGACATTGGCATATTTGAGGGCCAAATAGATGCAGACATCATAGAAAAATGGATAAATCTACTAAAATGATAGTTTTATGTTCATGATTTTTCTGGCCTAGAAAATATTACTTTTTCTCTTCCCAAAGCCACTACCCATGTTAAGGGGTAATGGGAAACCTACTATGAGTAGAAGGATGAAATTACGACCTCATTTCTTTTAGTCGCACCCACATGGAATTCATTCTGGGATGCCATGAAGGAGTAGTACTACCATTTCAAGAGCTATGAGGATAAATACATAAAGTAGAAAACATTGTGGCCAGGAAGGGACTAAGACGTGTCAGAGTTTACCAACATTTTTAATACCCTTCACACAAAGTTGGGTATCAAGGATTCTAGGAAGCATTTTGTACTCAACTACCATGGCTTCCTACATAGGTGCATTTAGGACAAGATGGAGTTAATGGACATCCCCTCACTTGGCACAACATACCGTTACACCATCATGATCGAGCATCAGTTTAGATAGAAGAAGTGTGACTTTGGATGTGAAAATCTGAAGCAAGGGAAAGGTGCCCCCAAACCACATAATAAAGGACAAAGCCAAAGTGGGGTGGCATAGGACAACCTGCCAGAGCCACAAGAAAATAACAACACTGTGAAGCCGAAGAAGGTCACAAAAAAGTGGTGTGAGTTCCATAAGAGCTTCACTCACAATGCAAGTGAGTGTCGGGCCAAGCAGTCACTAGTGGCCAAGTTGAATTCTTCAGAATCAGATGCATATTCTACCTTTGAGTTAGAACTAGACATGGTGTATGACAGAGGGAAGCAGTATATCAATGTAGTGCTTAATGCCACTGTTTCTGGCATGAAGATGTGGAAGGACAAAAGAACATCATTTTGGTAGAGGTTGTGAAGCGGATGGGCTTAACGACCATAAGACACCCATAACCGTACACCAACAGGTGGGTTCACCTAGGATGGGATCTTCGCATGAACCAACAGTGTCACCTTCCATACATCATTAATCCCTTCACGGATGATGTATTATGTGGCGTTGCTCTACTTGATGTCTGTGATGTATTATTACGCCAAACATACTTATGGAAGTAAAATTTTATGTACGAGTCAAGGCCTCATGTTGTTATTGTTACTTTGTGAAATACGTTGTACAAGATACTGGAGGTAGCACTTCCCGCAACTATCTCTTTGGTTACTGCAAAACAATGTAGTAAGCTCATTTCCAAAACTAAGAAAACTTTTTCTTGATGATACACCCTTAGGGAAAGAAGAAGTTGGTGGCTACGACCTCTAGATAGGGCCCCTCCGCATGACAACAACATATGGACAAGGTCATGGAGGAGTAGGAGGACATCTCCACCTCCCCTGCAATGGTGCCTTTGCATTGTCAGGTCAAGCACTCCATCTATTTTACCCAAGGTGGGTCATTTCCCAATGGACCAACATATCAATGCTCCATTATGAAGAATGATGAAATAAAGAGGTAGAGTCATCAACTACTGCAAAATGGTCACATTTGGCCAATTTCATCAGCTTGTGGGAGCTTGATCATGTTGGTACAAAAGAAGGATGGGACTTGGAGACTCTATATTGACTATCGAGCGTTGAACAAGATCACTATTTGGAATAGGTACCTGATCCCATCGATTGATGACCTTCTAGACCACCTCAAGGGGGTAAAATATTTTAGCGAGATCAACTTGAAGTCCAAATATCACTAGTTACCAACTGAACCCTTCAATGTGTGGAAGATTGCCTTCAAAGCTAAGGAGGGCCTTTTCGAATTGTTTGTTGTGTCTTTTAGGTTGATGAATGCTCCTACAACCTCTATGAGGTTGATGGATGATACCTTGTGACCTTTCAACAACTCATTTGTAGTGGTATACTTGGATGACATCCTGATCTTTAGCTAGAGTTGGGAAGAGCACCTCCACCACATCCGACATGTTCTACAAACACTGGGGAAACATAAGTGTATGCGAATTTGGAGAAACAGACCTTTGGCATCACCTCGGTTCAGTATCTGGGATACATTATTGATGAATGGGGGGTGCATGTGGATCCATCCATGATCCAAGTCATTCGGGGTTGCCCAGCTCCAACCACTCTAACAGAGCTCTAACCCCTTCTATGTCTTGCCAATTTCTACTGCAGGTTCGTGTTGGGATCCTCTCCTATCACTTGGCCCTTGAGTCAATTCAGCAAGGGAGGAGCAAAAGAAAATTTATTTTGGTCTGAATATCAACAAAAGGCATTCACAAAGTTGAAAAATTGCCTCTACTCCACACCATTGCTCACATTACCAGACTTGCAACAACCATTTGAGATGAAGACATATGACTCTGACTATGCTACTGGGGTAGCCCTTACTCAACATGGGCATCTAGTGGTATATCACAGTGAGAC
Source organism: Pinus taeda (assembly GCA_000404065.3). NCBI lineage: Eukaryota > Viridiplantae > Streptophyta > Pinopsida > Pinales > Pinaceae > Pinus > Pinus taeda. The sequence continues at coordinate 138,113 of APFE030226477.1, read as the reverse complement.
ACTTTTAGACACAGTCTGAAAGTATTCCCCTTGTGACAAAGAGATGTATTCGATTGTGTAGGCCTACCAACAATGGAAGAATTACATTTTTGGGAAGGAAATGGTCATCCACACAACCCATTGATCCTTGTAGTTCAAATAGACAGAACGGAAGTTTCAGAATCATCACCATCATAACTGCTCCACATATCTGTAACAGTTCCATTTGAATATCAAGTATAATAAGGGAAACACCAATAATGTTGTGGATGGCCTTAGCTGACCACCGATCATGGCGTTAACCACCGTGATCAAGTCTTGTGGGTAGGAGACTTTTGGTTTTCCCCTTCTATACAAAATAGATGCAAAATTTGACCACACATACTAGACACTCTTGGAGGGTCAAGAAGTTCTATATTTTCACCTACAATATGATTTGCTACACCACCTAGAACACCTTTGTGTTCCTTCAAGTGAGCGTGCCAAGATGATTTTTGAAGTGCACTACAGTCAGGTTTTTGGGCATTTCAGGGTCGAGAAAATGGTGGTAGTACTACAAAAGTATTTCTATTGGTTGAATCTTTGGTAGGATGTTAGGAAGTACATTAGATCTTGCACTACCTATGCCATTGTCAAACTAACCATTAATAAGAAAGGCCTCTATACTCCGCTAACTACCCCTAGTCGAGCTTGGGAATCCATCTCCATGATTTATATGTCAGACCTTCCTTCTACTAAGAATGGCAATGATTGTGTTTTTGTGGTGATTGACAAATTCTCAAGGATGTTCATTATGGAGGCTCGCAAGAATAATATCACAACAGAAGCCACTGCTAAACTCTTCTTTGAATGATTGTGAGTATGCTTCGGGATCACACTGTCTATCATATCAGAATGGAATAATAGGTTCCTCAGTGCATTTTGGTCTAGTCTCTAGTTGATGTTGGACATAAAGCTCACTAAGTCCTTAGCTTTCCATCCCCAAATTGATGGCCAGATAGAGGTCGTCAACAGGATGATCATACACATTTTGTGTATGTACAATTCAAATCATCCGAGCACATGGGATGAGAGCAGCCCCTATGTCCAACAAAGTTATAATTGATCTCTCCACAACTCGACTGGCCACATCCCTTTTCATGTGGGCTTGGGATTCCAGCCACTATGTCGCATTGTTGTGGCCATACCATTTATAGCTACTTAGGCATATTTGGCTCATGTCTAGTCTGAAGCCAATAAGGAAAATAGTTTCATTGAGCACATCCAACATATCCACCCAGAAGTCCATGAAATTCTAGATAAACCAAATTTCTAGTACAAGCAGCGACATGATAAACATCTGGCGCCACACAAGTTTCAGGTGGGCGATAAAGTCTAGTTGAATTTGTAGAAGGAATGCCTTACCAGAGACTATCAAAAACTCAAATCACTCAGATATGGTCCTTACACCATTAACAAGGCCGTGGGATACAATGAATTTGATCTCAGCATTCCCCCATTCCTTGGCATGCACCCGGTGTTCTATGTGGAGTGCCTTCGACCATACTTCCCACCATTGCTAGACACATTAGACATTGGAGAACAACTCACACCTACATACTTAAGTCCAGATTGCATGGAAGAAGCCTCAACTGATTGGATCATGGACACATATATCAAGAACACTCTATATGCAAAGGATCCAACTATATGAAGTTTTCAAAGAAGGGCAACGCCTTCACCAGTTCAGGTGGCTCAATACTGACCAATTTCAGCAGAAGTTTCAACATCTCATGGAGGAACTCAATGCAATGGAGATCGTTGCTTCTTAAGGGGGGAGGAATGGTCAAGGTGGATATTGGTGGCCACCCATTTATTCCACTTGGACTGGCACCATTGTTTCTTTCAATTTTTCAGTTTCCGTATTTGTAGCACAATTTACTATTTTTGACAGTCCTGAACTTCTAGAGTCGTTTTGAGGCCCTAAACAACATTTGTTCTAGGAAAATAGGAACCAACATGGGTCATTGACCAATGTTGATCATTCAAAAGTTTTATTCATGGGATAGATATTTCTAAGAGGTATTGCAGGCATCAAACAAAGATCATCTTCCAAAGTTACGACCTCACGAAGTTGTTGTACCAATTTACCCAAACGGGGCCCATAGTATTGTGCTTCATCTCCAAGGTTTAGGTTTTTGAATTTTTATGCTTTTACATTCTTTCTCAATAATAAATAGGCCTTTGAGCCTTATTCTAACATAGTTCATAGGCATGTAGCTTCCACATCGCTTCTTATACATAACCTACCATTGCCGAAGCTAGTCTTATTTCCATTCTATTTGTAAGCAGATTTCAGTATTTGATATTAATGAAATGATCTCTTATTTCTACTACATCTTTGTATTTATGGTTATATTTGTAATTTGTTATGTTCCTATTTGAATCGAAATTATGATGACTACAATGATTGTTCTAGGTCACTACATATCCCACGAAGGACTATATGTGAACCGAAATAAAATAGTTATCATAAAGAAGGTCCCTACTCATCAGAAGCATAGGGATGTCAGAAGTTTCTTAGGTGTAACTGGATAATATAAGAGATTCCTAAAATACTTTAGCAACGTAGCCTCACCTTTTTTTGGGCTTTAGCGAAGGACACCAAATTTTTATAGCCAGAAAGCTGCAAGGAGGCCCTAGAAACTCTAAAGGGAAATTTGATTACTGCACCTATACTCTAAGGCCCAAATCAGGCTCTTCCTTTCAACATCGATGTTGATGTCTATGACAAAGCTATAGGAGCAACTCCAGGAAAAATAAATGACAAGTTAGCTTATGTCATTTACTTCATCAAAAACAATATGTGCAAGGTTGAATTGAACTATATTGTGATTGAATAAAAGCTCCTAGTTGTTGTCCATTCCTTGAATACATTTAGACATTACATCCCTAGTTACTAGACCTTTATACATACTAACCATGTTTCTATTAAATATTTGATGAGAAGTTGGATGTGAATGCTTGAATTATTAGATGGTTTCTTTTGTTACAATAGTTTGATCTAACTATCATTGATAAGTCTGGTAGAGAAAATGTAGTTGCATTTTTTCTGTCCAGATTGGATTTTCTTGCAGGTGAGGAAGGAATGGTTGATGACCAACTTCTAGATGAGAATTTATTCACTATTTCAGTTCTCTCTCCATTGTTTTCTGACATAGCCAACTACTTAGTAGATGCACAGTTCCCTCCAAGTATGTCCTCCATGGAAAGGAGAATAATTATAAGGAAAAGTGCCCCATTCACTTGAATTGGAGGAAATCTCTTCAAGCTAGATCCACATAAAATTATGAGAAGATGTGTTAGGGAGGAGGACGTTTTTGACATCCTTCTACGCTATCATGATGGGCCTTTTGTAGCTCATCTTGTAGCTAATAGGACAACCTTTAATGTACTACAAGATGGCTATTATTGGCCCACTCTCCATCAAGATGCATGAAGATATACTTGCCAATGTGACTGGTGCCAAAGAATAGAGAACACTAATCCCATGGGTTAAATTCCTTTGCAACATCAAGTGCATTTTGAGCCATTTTATAGGTGGGGCATGGATTTCATTATCCCCGTTCATCAACCATCAGGACAAAAAAGGTACATAATTGTGTGCACTGACTACTTGAAAAACTAGGTTAAAGCCATGGCTGTCAAGATAGCCACAAAAGAGAAAAGTGGTTGAGTTCTTGAGGGAGAGTGTGTTTTACAAGTTTGGATACACTAGAGAGATAGCCACTCATCAAGGCCCTTAATTCACCTCACACATGATTGAGAATTTGTTAAGGCAACGTAATATCAATCATAAGAAATCAACTCCTTACCACCCTCAGGCCAATGGATAAGTAGAAGATACTAATAGATCATTTGAAAGCATTCTCACAAAGGTGGTGAGAAACAATAGGAAGGATTGGGTTGACAGACTAGTGGAGGTCACTTAGGCCTACAATACAACTTCAAGGAAAACAATTGGATTCACCACTTATGATTTCGTCTATGGGAAGAAGGATCTTCTCTCCATTGAGTTTGAGTACAACACTTTAAGAATGGAAATGCAGTTGTATTTGGATGTTACAAGGGCACAACACGAGAGGATGCTCTAGCTCAATGGGTTAAACTAATTCAGTATGTAGGCCCTCCTACACATAGAGGTGACTCAAGTACACAGAAAGGTTTGGCATGACAAAAATATCAAAGAGAAAATGTTTCAAGAAGGTGATTAGGCTCTGCTCTATGAATCTAGGTTCAAGGATTTCAAAGGCAAGTTGATGACTAGATGGTTGGGACCATATGTGATATAAAACTATCATGACAATAGGGCTTTTTATATAAGAACCATTGATGAAGAAGTTATCATCTTTCTTCTCAATGGGTATAGATTGAAGGCCTACAAAAAACCTCTATCAAAGGAAGACTTTGTCAGTAGCCTCAATAAGGCAGTGATGGTGATTGGAGGTGTCTCGAGTTCCAGCACACCAAATTATTGAAAAGTGTTCAATTTTTTAGAGAAATGAAAAAAATAAAAAGACAATAAGATACCTAGGATAAAACCCCCATGACGAACCTAAGGCCCACTTTTGGGTTGAAAATCTCCTTGAGGCAGTCCAAGAGTGAAGGAAAAAGAAGAAAAAATAAAAGATCCCTTGGTGAAGCACCCAGGGTAGGAAAATAAATTGAAAACTTCCTTTTAGGAAACTTGGTTGTCTTTAAAAAAAAACACAAAAATGTTATGGCAGGGACCTCAAACCTTCCAATTCATAATAGTTCCTAGATTTTGTATGTTTTTAAGGAAATAAAGGAAACCAAGTTCACATGGCAAAAAGCCAAGAAAAACCCCATTATTCCTTGTTTCATTTCATATATTCCATGACCACCATATTTCATGCATCCATACTCATCTCCAACCATTAAAAATTCAATTTGTAGACAATTTTCTTACTTCTAGAAGATTGCTTGTAGTTACTATGGGAGTGTCCTGTAGTACTATAGGAGTTTCATGTAGTACTACAAGAAATGCTGAAAATCTGTAGGAATGAAATCTCAGTTGAGAAATAATAACTTGAGCTTGTTTTGGGTTTAAATAGGAGTCCATTGACCTCACCATATCTCAACCAATGCCATTTCATGACCATGTCATGCTCTGTGTCCATCAAGAAATCCACTTAGAAAAAAACAAAAACAAAAAAAATCAAAAGAGAGAGAGGAAAACAAAAAAAGGTACAATGGCCATAAAATTAGTTTCATACCTCACATACCACTCCATATTCCCCATTTCCACCCTTCCACTTCTACTTCAACACCTACTCCTCCTCCAAGAAAAAAGAAAAACAAAATTCAGAAAGAGGAAGCTACTCGATTTCTTGTAGTACTATAGAAAATCCTGTAGCAACCTATATTGTAACAACAACAGTCTCTAGTCTCTTCCTTCAACATCCATGCAAAGGAAGAGTATCATCACCTATAGGCACTATGACGCTTATCCAAATCTCAACAGTAATAGAAGAGTCCAACACCTGCACATCACAACAAACAAGACCAACCTATCAACTGGATGAAATCAACAAAACAAGAGAAAACGAGAAGATGTACCTAAACGAAAAGAAGCACAAAAAATCCACCCTCCAATATGCATCAAACAAGCGAAGGAATCCACAAGCATGGCACCTCATCCACACTCTCTTCGAAGTAAGAATATGATCAAATAGTAAGAACATGAAAAAATTGGTTTTATAAGTTGAAGGTGGTTAGTTAACTTGGCCACCCTCAGGCCAAAAATATAAAGTTAATATTTATTTTGCAGGACATGTGGCAAGGTCACATCAAAGGAAAAAAGTTGGAAAGCTGGTCGATTAAGTTGTACAGGAGTGGGCCATGATTACGAGACAGGGTTGCATGTTAACTAAGAGTGGGCCAATGTTCCAAAATGAGAAATTACATACGGAGCCAAGCAACACGCCATTCCAAGGAATTTCCCATAAATAGAATAATTCCCTAAATTTCATGCAATACATCATTCATTTCGAGATTTAGAGAATTGGGACCACATTTAGGAGCGATCAAAGAAGGAATCTTGTCTCGACCACCCTACCATGAACACCTACAAGAAATGCATAAAAACTACATGAAATAGTGGGAATTGTCAAAAACTCTATGAGGGGGTGCCTAGGGCCCAACTATTCAATAATTCTCCTCAAAAAATACATTAAAGGGAAAGTTAGGTGGTTCCTATCATATGTGTTTTAATTTTATATCTAGAAAAGAGGAAAGGAAAATCAATTTTCATTCTTTTCCTAGTAATTACAGTGTGCATAGAGATAGATAGAATTGTGTGGAGGAATTGTGTAGAGATAAAGGGAGAATTGTAGTCATAAACCTCCTAAAATCTAAACCCTTAGTCACCTGGGAAAGATATTAAGCTAAATCCACCAAACTACATACAATCAGATTGAAAGAGAGAGAAAGTGACAGGAGGTTTCAATAGAACGGAGCCCACAGGAACATCTAGAATACATCTGCATTCCGATGTGGTAGAGATATTTAGAAGCCATCAATGGTTGAGATTATTTGAGGTACTTAGAGGATATGATGATGATGTAGCTCAGGAATTTTCATTGTCACTAAAACCTCAATCTAGACTCAATGCCACTTCTGTGTTGAGAGGATTGTCAGTAACAATTAACCCTAAAATCATTACCATAATCACTACACTTCCTCTAGGTTTACAATGGAGAAAAGAGGATAAAGCTAGTAGCACTTAAGCGAAGAAGAACTTTTTCATGGAATATGAGGATCCAATTGAGGAAAAAAAAATGATTTTAAGGAAGAGCATTCCATATCCTATGGATGAGTTAAGCAATCACACTCTCAAGTATATTTCTTGTGAGTGAAGGCTCAATATAGTCTATGGTAACTAGTTTAGACTCCATGAGATAAGATTTGGAGAAGAGTTAACTCCTAATAGAAGACTTAGTGTTCCCTACTTCTTGTTGCAATCAATAATATACATGAGCATGAAGGTATAGGAAGGAAAGCATCAACAACTGGCACACCATGGACTAATCAAGCTCATACTAGAATATGCCCTAAGCCAATTAAAAGTCCCTATTCTGTGGTCCACATTTCGAGACATGGAAAATGAAGATGTATTTGAATCAATTGAGTATGAAAGAGACTCAACCTCTAGTGGTGAGGAAGAGGAAGAAGAACCAGACGAAGAAGAGGAAGAAGAACCAAAGGAACTTTAAGAAGAAGAGGAAGAGCCAGATGAAGAAGAGGAGACAAAGACAAATAAAACATAGCGAGAGAAGAACAATAGGCAAGAAGCACAAAAGGATGACACAAGCCCTCAAACACATATCAAGGAAGGGGAGGAATCCCCAAGAGTGTCTCTTGAACCCACAAAGAAGGAGGCAGTTGCTATCTTGACTTCCCTAATCACACCCAAAATTCAATAGGAAAAAGAGAGAGGTAGACCCCCCTATATTTCAAATCAAGGAGGAGCAGAAATATAAAATAGGGGATGCCACAAACATCTTCTAAGACTCCTATCATCATTGAAGACTCACCGAATGGACAAGAAAAGTAGTCTCCTCAGAAATGAAAGTTGAAGAGGGAACATCAAAATAGGCTTCCCCAAAGTCACCAATCACTTATGTTAGGGGGCATATCACCAGATCAACCTCGACAAAGAAACAAAGAACCTTTGACCCCCTTTCAAAAAGGGAAATGGCTCTTGTTCAGTCAATTTAATTACTATTAATATAACTGATTCACATCCACTAATTTTCAACCTAGGGTAGGTCTGTTATTTCAAAGGAGTATGAACTATTTGTGTCGATACACTTCTTCCAAGAGAAAAAATAAAAGATAGAATGAATGTCGATGAATTTAATTGCAGAAAGTAATACTCATGCAGAAATAGAAAACATTCTACATAAATGAAATGTCACTTCATGTTACCAAGGGAAAGGCGTGCCACACACGACATCACTAACTAAGTCGACTGGCTGAATATTATGTTCAAATCAAGCCTGTGTGATAGCATATCAGAAATATTGAAACATAAATAAACCCATTCTACAAATTACACGATGACAAAAATAAATTCACACTTACTAAGAGGAACAATAATTAATCTACCATTATGTTATTATTGCTACTGCAATCCTTGCTAAAGAGGAGGGCCCTTCCTCCCTAGCAGGGCACATGGATGAGATGCTATTTAGTAAAGTCTCAACAGCATGCTTGTAGAAAATCAACAATGATATTCATTGTATTAAATTCGTTATGAATTACATAAGCAAAATAACATTATTTTCCATCTTGTTTACATGGAACTAAGTCCCCTATATAAGATTTACATGTTCAAAATAAGAAACAGATCAGTAATAAGAATCTCACGATTCTCATGCTAACTAATATTGAGAGAGAATAGAAATCATTACAACTTCTAAATAGAAGACCTATTGTTGTTCCATCATTTTTCAAAATCACAATTACCTTGACTCCTTAGCCACCCATAGATAATATAATCTTTACGACAGTTGTCCAGTGGAATTGTATCCATGGTCCTTGACAGTTGGGGTGTAGTCAACATCCTATGGTGTAACAACAATTCTTTAGGTGTAACAAAAATTCTTGAGATGTAACATCAATTTGAGGTGTAACAACAATGGTCTGAAACAACAAGTACTCAAAACCCCCTTCTAAATTATCACACCACTGTTCATCCTATGGTCATGGACTTTGCAGCATCACCTGAAAGAAATAGAGCCATAGAACTTTTCTTCATAATTTCCTCGATTAGACATCGAAAATATATCACCTCATTCATATTTAACAAAAAAGGAAAAATAATATGCCAAAAAAAAATTGGATTCTTATAGCTAGGAAAAAGGTAACTATGATATAAATTCCACAGATTCATAGGTGAAATAGTCATGAATGGGGGGAAAATGGTGTCCAAAATATGCAAAAAAACTACACCCAACATCTCCCCCAAGCTGAAGTAATTGCATGTCCTCATGGAAAAATACCTTGGATCCTGCTACTATTATTGAGATGCAGTTCTGTCAGATTATAGGAATTAGCGATGTCCCCCTTAGCAAACCTGCAACCTTCAATGATCATCAGCTAATGTGGCCAAGATTCCTCCTCATAATTACATAGTTGACACTAAGGTTGGTACTCTTCCATTGGTAGCCAAATCAAAGGATACTTAAACCCGAGTCATATCCAAAAGGCACCCAGTTGATCCACAATCAGGGCATACTCTAGGACTTGTACAACAAAAACAATGAAATTTTAAAAACCAAATAGGTCGCTCTCCTGTTGTCCTGCACTACTAATCTTTATGCATTTATGGCACACTATTAGTGCACGACTCTTCATCTACACAAAAATTTTGAGGCAAAGCTTCACAATTCTTAACCTATAGAGGGCTTCTTGTTCCTTGACATCTAAAACACTAAAATTTTTCCTAAAAAGTCATCTTAATTCTACAACCATACCTAGTTCAGCCCAGATCATTAATGTTGCCTTCTCTTCATTCGCGTTCACTGACTTCATGGCCATGTGCCATTCTATCTGATTTTTCATAAAAGAAATAAAGGAGCACAACTATAGATTTCCCATATAAGAAATAACACACGCAACCATGTGCTTACTGACATGCTCACAAATTACATTATGGAGGAAAATATCACAAAGCAAGTTTTGCTCATGGAAATCATAGGCATGAAAAACATCCAAAAAAGTTTAGGTTGAATTGCCTAAATATGGTTTATTTTCATAGACCGATTTCAACTGAAATAAGAAGAATGATTCCCATAGAAAAATTGGGTAGAATGGAGAGGGTCTTCTACACCCTAGCATATTTAGGGTGAGTTCAAGCAACTTATATTTATCGTTCATTAAATCTCAAACCTACTACTGCAACAGTTGCAACTGCTCTCCTTTATTCTTCATAACTGCCTATTTTCCCCATATTTCCCATTTTTCTGCCAATTCCTTCTCAACCCATTTCTCCTTGAGTGAGTTTACTATTTTCTGGTGTGTTGTGAGTGATATCACTCCTTCATGCAACAAGAGTGATTGCTTTTTCCACTTCTGCAACTCTAGTATTAATAAAATTTTCTTTGAACACCATCTTGATTCAGGACCCTATTTTCCTTCACATGCAATATCACTTGGGGGTCTAACAATATATCAAGGATTGAGCTACTCCATTTCGACTATTGGTTCTTGTGTAACAGTAATGTCATTAATAGGTTCTTATGTAGTAGCCTCTCCTTTTCATCCCTGGGTAACCTCTGCCTCTATTGTTGGTTCTTGTATAACAATAGTATCATCAACAGGTTCTTCTGTATCATCTCTTAGGTTGCTACACATGGGACACTCTGTTTCAGCTATCAGTTCTTGTGTATTAGTATCGTTGTCAATGAGTTCTTTTGTAACAAATTCCAAGGGTTCAGTATCAGTTTCGATCGAGATGGCATTCACAATGCATATTTTGTATCCAGTTTCTAGTATGTTTATGGTTCATGCCACACACACAAGACCTCGTGTAGAATCTTCTCTCATTTTTTCCATTGCTTTTGCAAGGGTATCCAGGCCCGGGGCCTATTCTTCTGCTCTACTTCCTTCTAATTTCTGGCATAATTTTTCATTTTCTTCTTCTAAAGTTTTTATTTCAGGTAGCAAAAACTGAGTCTCGTCCTTACTTGCTAGAGGCCTTCTTCTGAATGGGGTTGTTCCCCTTCTTTCTACTTCAAAATGTCCTTGCTTGGATATTTGTTGGATGGAGGTGAAGGTTGCAGCCATGATCTAAATTTTACCCTTTTCTTCAATATGCTGCCACCTATTCAGTTCTTCAATGATCTTTTCTCAATCCTACCCTCAAAATATTGGCCTTGTTCTCCAGTCTCACTTGCTTCCTTTGGGGCGTCAGGGATTTTAGTTCGCTTCCTATGGGAGGTCCTTGTCTTTCTACTCATGGAATCTTCCCAACTTCTTCCTTGTCTTTCCAATGCATCTAGTACAATCAATTTAATAAGATCATGATTAGTGACACAAGTATCTGGGTTTTCAGTAGTTTTTATAGCCACAAACATGTGCTTGACATTTTCTAACAACAAATATGCAAGGTTAACCAATTTCTTGTGCCGCGGGTGGTTTAGAAGTAAAAAATGGTAGTTAAACAGGATCATTGCCCTTCCTTCATACATAATTCACTTTATAATGTACAGGGAAACATCTCCCCATGCTTGAGGGAGTGACAATCGGTCAATTACCCCACCCTTCTTCTTCAATTGTTCTTCTCCTTGAAGGATTTTTGCCTTAAGAGAGGGTTCATTTATTTCTTTTGTTGAACCACCATTTCCCCATAGCCTGTAGTGATGTCACACGGGAAATCACTTCTACCACTTCTAGCTTTAACCCGTGAACTTCTGTCTAGTTTTTCTACAGGTTCCAAGAAAAAAATCTTAACCAGCTCGATGCCTCAGGGAAATTCTCCAATGCTTCAGTTGAGTTGGGCTCTTGTCAGACTACTGCTACTCCCATCTATATCCCAACACTTTGTATTCTTCTATTTCTCTCAGAATTTTGGAATGAAGGTGCAATAATTCACTCAGGCTGATTTTACGGAAGTGAAATAGGCAATAAAATAAGGATTTTGAGTTAGGAAGGATCATACTACATACGGTATGGTTTAATTATTGGAATGGATCATGGAAATATGACGTTAAATACATTTCAATTCTTGTCATGATCAAAATAAAGGGATAATGATGACTAAGTTTTAATAATGAATACCAGCTTTAAATTCGAGATCATAGATTGCAAAATGACTCATCCTCTCCCTCAAGTTTAATGTGATCTTCGTCCTCAGCCATCTAAAAAGTTACCATATTAATTCCCATGATTGTTTAATAAAGGGAAGAAGTGGTATACCTTTTATGAGATACTTGACGAGATGTGGCAAGAAAAGACTGGTGACAAGGATCAGTGATATAATTAATTCCAGCGATGATGTGCCAGTTGTATGACTTGATCCCGCGACATAGAATTGATGAATGATCTCTCTTTTGTACATTGTGGCAGATGGTTTTACTGATGTGACTTCTTACAAGTTGACAATTCTTACACATGTAATAACAGATCCAATTCCACACTATTTCTATGGTCATTTCTTATTTACATGATTGTTTAAAATACTTAGAAGAATAATTTACAAACATATTCTAATAGAACCTATAACAACATAAAAATATAATATGTATGAGTTACATAATGTTGTTACAGAGGAAAAAGAAATGTGGAACAACTGCCACATAGTGGTTTTCAAAGTCATTTTTTTATTTACATGTTTTTATTGCTCCTTTTTTTATATTTATTGTTGGTTGTAACAACTGCCAACAAAATCTGGTTTTCAGTAGTCATACTTATTAGAGAATTAGAAAATTTGAAGCATAGGGGAATTATCCCATGCCTTAATAATCTGAAGATCAAAATCCATGACAATGTTGATGAATGGTTCCTCTGAAGCATGTTCATCATATAGACAAAGAGAGTGTCCATTAGCAAACAATGGTGTCCTGGCACTGCCAATGGTTACTAAATTTATAGTCCTGTTATCGAAGATTGTGTCAAGTTCATAAGGACCTAGCCACCTGGTGCAAAGATTCCCTTTAAAATCATTAAATCTTCAGTAATATAATACAACCCAATCTCCTTTTGAAAATTCTTCTTTTTAATGAATTTATCATGCCACATACCTCTTTTTTGTTGGACAATGTCTATTTTCTAAATGGCAGCTAAACATTTCTCATCTACTTCATTAAACTGATTCAATCGTTGTTTTTTTGCTATTTCCATATCCAAACTTACCTATAGCGTTTCTCTTAATGTCTTAATCTCAAATTATATAGGAAACATAAATTTTTTACCATACACTAATTCATATGGTGAGATCCTTGAAGTATTCCTCCATGTAGTCCGATATGCCCACAACACTTCTAGAAGATTATGAACACAATTTATTCGATGAATAGCTACAATATTGGTAAGAATGGTCTTCTAAGGAAATTCGTATTTGTTTATACCCACTAAACTTGTCTAAGACCTGGTCTATAAATGGCAAAGTTAAATGGTCCTTTTGAGTGGATTTGTTAAGTTCTCTATAGTCCACAAACCCTCCACTTTCCATTCTTTCTGGAGACAATGACAAGGAGAGATACCCACTACTAACTTGCAGAAATGGGATAATTGAAATTTCCATTGAGGGGTTTCTTCAATTATTATTTTACTAGCTCCTTCAATGCAGGGTTCATGCATCATTACAGTTGTCCCACTTGATTTCAACCATACTTCAAATAGATGGGGTGATTGCATAGGTGGGGATGGCTACCCTTCATATCTGTATAATCCCATGCAAATACCTTTTTTTACTTATGTAATAGTTATAACATCAATCTGTTTTTCTCAACAATCAAGTTTGGATTGACATTAAGAAATTTTCTTAGTTCTATTTCAATAAGGATGTTGTTAATACTTGGAGTGGTATTCATCTATTCAAGGCTCAAATATTCTACAACATCCTCCTCCCCCGAGTCTTCAATGGAAGTAACAGAAAGTGAATTACTATCAAAACTACTTATGGTATCATATTTCATTTCATTCTTAAAGTAATGTGCCTTCCGAGGGTGAGAAATGGCTGTGCGTGATCTGACTTGGGTTCAAATTCATCCCATAAGGGATTTCTTGAATCCGTATCTAGTTCTTCTAGGGGATATAGGCTAAGATTCTTAGTGGCATGGTCATCAGAAATCATCATAGTCCCAGATATGAATCCTATGAATGCATTTGCAGTGGCTAGACATGACCTTCCTAAGATTAAAGGGTGCCCCCCCATGTTTCATTTAGTTTCTAAAATAAGGAATTCAGTAGGATATTGCCAAGAATCTATTGTAATCACTACATCTTCTAACATACACTCAGGTTTGACGCGAGACCTATCTACTAATTCCAACACTATAGGTGTGTGTCTTAGTGCATGTAATCCTAAGGTGACGAAGAGTTCTTTCCTCATTTCATTAATGGCCACCCCTAAATCAATTAATGTATTGATAATGGGCTTGCCATCAATGTAAATAGTGACAGTAGGATTCCCTAGATCATTGCATTTGGATAAAAGGGGTTAATCAATCATTAACTCAGAAAAATTTCCCATCTCATGAATAGTACTAGGGTCCTTAGGCTTCCTTCCTAGTTTTTTAAGACATAAATCCATTACTATTTTTGCATAAACAAGAACATCTCTAATAGTCTATAGTAGAGGTATCTGTATGTGTAACTTTTTGAAATTAGGAGAATCTAATTGCAAGTATGAATTCATAGCAATTACTGCTAGCCTTTAAGGATATGGAGGGTATTTAGTTGTTATATTCAAATCGACTATTACAGGTGTATTAATCATACTCCAATTGGTTGTTCCAAGTGAAACAATCCTTTCCGAATCAATTCTTATATCTGTAACAACAAATTCCAAATATGTAGAACTCCGCTTGGGTGACTCACATTCTTATTTGGTTATAACAGGGGAGAATTTTCGGTTAACCCCTTTCCCTGACCGAAGGTGGATTTTGTTGCCTTATTTTTTGGGTTAGGGTTAGGTTGCATAGGTATTTGAGGTCATATAGAGGATGCAGCAATAGGTGTTTGAAGAGGTGGTAGCTACAACTGTTGTTGTATTGGTATTACAGGAGAAACGGTTCCATGGGAATTTCCTCTCCAATTTTGAGTCCAAGGATATGGTTGCAATGGAGGGCATTTGAAAGGTGATGAGGGAGACCATTGATTCCAAGGTGAAGGATATTGTGCCAGAGGTGGGGCAGAGTACTGCCATTTAAATTGTAGAACATTATGTGTATTATTCCATATATTGAAAGACGAGAAGCCTTGAGGCATACATAGGGGTCATGGTTTCCATGGTTTCCTAGATCCAATGAAGTAGGAATATTGAACCTCCTTTCTTGATTCCATAATCATGACTTTCAGTATGGGAAGCTCTAGGAAATGGCTTGTGGAATGCTCTAGATCACAGATGTTGCATAGACTGATGTTGTTTACCCTACATTCCTTCTAGGAATTCCTATCTTTCCACATTGAGTAGAACACGTCTAAAGAAGCATCATCCTCGTCCCGTGCCTTCTTCACTTGTGCCGTCATTATTTCAGTAGGTAGGGTACTGAGAAGACTAGTTTTAAGATTCTCGAAGAAGTTTCTGATTTCTACCCTAGTCACATGATTGTTTGCATATTTTTGTATCCAAGCAAAGGCATCTTGTACCATGCTTCTCCCCTTCGATGATCCTCTAGAGCATCCCAACCAAATCTTTATTATCTCAGCAAATTGTTTCTGAGATATGCCCCCCTTCCCTAGTAGATTTAGGGTATCAAGGCCTTCATCTCTCATTCCCCTTATGACTATGGTCTTCGATATTTCTTGAACTAAGTCATTGTGTTTAGAGCTCTACAAATTTTAATGGAATCACTCCACATAGTCCTCCAAGATTTCTTCCTCTATTAGGCCCTTATACTACTAGTGTAACCACTTATTGTTATTAGTACAACCCCATTATTATATTCATGTACCCATGTAGTGCCCATATTCTTACTATTGTGCCCCATAGAAGCACACTACTGTCATTATTGTGCCCTTACATTATTATTTTTATGTCGGCTATGATTATATTATGACCCCCTTAGACTCCTATATATAGAAAGGAGGCCTTTTCATTTGTATCATTCAAGAATTGTGCATTTGTGTAGTGTAAAGGAGGTTGCCCCCTCGAAGAGGCTAAATTATAAGGCGTTCATCTATCTTTTCTATCTTTTTGTGAGATGGTTTCATAACATTTATTATGAGAGCTTTGGATTCTAGGGTTTCGCTGCGCCAAATAGGTCATCGTGGCATTTTTGCTATAACTTTTTTCTACAACATTTTAGAAGCGAAGAAAAACCAATTTGAGACGAAATCATATGAACCTTGGGTCCAGATTTTAGAGCTTTTCATGCAATAGTTTTGGAGATATGATCTAAGGATGTTGGTCTTTCTATAGACTCCTGAATTACATTCCAAACAGGTGACCTGGGGAAACTCATCATAACTTTCTCTCTGAGCATCAGATTGAAATTTCTTCAGAAGTTATAAAACAAGGATAGGTTGTAATTTCTTGTATACATTTTTTAGATCCAGAGGTTAAAGCAGTGACACGTGGCACATCGCACAAGTTCGCTCTACTGAACTAGTATATAATCAGGTCACTGTGGGAGATTTGGCATAACTCTTCCTTGGAGAATCCGATTTGGATCAGACTGGTGGCATTGGAAAGAGGACACAGAGTGTATTTTAGATTGCAATTTCAGAACTTGAAGAACTAAAATTACATAGTTATAATTATTTCAAGATCAAGCTCCTAAAATCAAGAAAAGGACTTTGTGTCGTAAACAACTTATCACATGGTCAATTCTCATGGAGGAAATGATAGCACATTGTGAGGATACAAAGAGCAACACCTTCTTTAGAGCAACACCACAACAATTGGAAAGAGTAAAAGGGCTTTGTGACATAGTGGAAAGTAAAATTATGGAAACAAGGAAGTCTACCCCTCACAATTATTAAGATGGAAGTGTTGTTTCTCCTAGCCTTCCACAACCTACAAGGGTTACACCGCAACAATTGGAAGAAAAAAGAGAAAAATAGTTTTGTTACAATTGTGATAGTGAATGCACTAAAGGTCATAAGTGTGCTGAGAAGAAATAATTTTACATAGAGTATGAGGAGGAGGAAGAAAAGGATCAAGAAACATCAAAAGAAGAGGATATACACCAGGACCCGATCCCAAAGAAAGAAGAAATGAATCAAACCATATCTTGTAAAGCATTGGCAAGAATTACCACTCCTCAAACTCTCAAGATAGAAGGACATATCAACAGGAAAAGGGTGCAAGAAGTGAAATATCACATCGATAAAGAAGAAATGAATCCAACCATATCTTGTAAAGGATTGGAAGAAATTATCACTCCTCAAACTCTAAATATAGAAGGACATATGAAGAAGAAAAAGGTTCAAGTAGTCAAAGATCACATCGAGCATCAACAACAAGTTCTCCAACTTTTAAAGGATAACACCACTTTGGTGCAAAATCAAATGAAACAATAGGTAGATCAACATTGTGGTCAAAAATGTTTTGATGTAGTTGATTGGGTATTTTTATTGCTACATTTCAAGCAATCTATTTATGAGGAGGAAATGTTGGCAATACTAGATGTACTTAAAAAATGGCGAACTTAACGAATGGTAAGACACCTCAAGGTAAAAATGGATCATGATAGTCTTAAATGCTTTTTAGGACAGCTATTATCTTTAGAAGAATAGACAAAATGCCTCACAAATATGTTGGGTTATGACTTTGACATCATCTATAGAAAATGGAAGAAAAATTTTGTTGCAAATGCTCTCTCAAGAAAGGATGAGGATGTGGAAGCATGGTTTTGTCCTATTTCTATTATCAAACCATATTGGATAAATGAAGCAAGAGATGGGTGGAAGAAGGACGAAGAAGTATGGCCACTTATTCAAAAATTACAAAAGATCCCAATTCAAACAATATTGCCAGAAATTGAAGAGGAAGGAAAAATCATATTGGAACCTGGCTTAGTCACAGAAACAAGAACCCAACAGCTATGAAATCGATCAATTTCAAAGCATCTCATCAAGTGGAAGAACTTACCCACTGAAGATTCCACATGGGAGGATAAGGATTTTATACAAAAGCATCAAGAACTACTCAAGCATTGAGGACAACACTTTTTCAAGGAGAGAGGCATGTTAGGCCCCTATACTACTAGTGTAATCCCTTATTATTATTAGTATAACCACTTATTATATTGATGTACCTATGCAGTGCTCATATTGTTACTATTGTGCCCCATAGAAGCCCACTATTGTCATTATTGTACCCTTACAATATTTTTGTTATGTCGGCTCTTATTATGTTATGACCCCTTAGACTCCTATATATAGAAAGGAGGCCTTTTCATTTGTGTCATCCAAGAATTGTTCATTTGTGTAATGTAAAAGAGGTTGCCCCCTCGAAGAGGTTGAATTATAAGGCATTCATCTATCTTTTCTATCCTTTTGTGAGTTGGTTTCATAACATCCTCCTTTTGTGTCATCCTAAATATTTCTTCCCTAAAATCCTTGGTTCTGCAATAATCCTGATACTTAGATAGAAATGTCTCTTTCATGTCATTGAACGTTTTATAGTAGTAGAGCCTAATCCCATGAGCCATCTCAATGCTGCCACCTTTAGAGTAGCAAGGAATAATTTCAGCTTCTGACAATCTGAATATAATCATATCTCCTACACAAGACATCAAACTCAAACAAGAAGGTTTTAGGGTCCTCTATAGTCACCCCTTGAAAAGATGAGAGAGATGAAAAAGGAATGTTTTTCATGGGATCCTCACTTTTGATATCCCCTATTGGAAACAAAAAGGTGGTAATTGTGGCATCTATTTTAGTGTTTCTGTCATTGTTGTCCCCCATTGTTGTTCGTCCTCATCCTTGCTGTGAAGGGTCTTCTTCAGACCATTTTGGTGACTATCTTGTGGGTGAAGATTTGTTAGTTGATAGCTCAGGCTACTTCAGGGCTGGCTATTTCACTGTGCTAACCCAATCGTGATATTAATAAGTCAATGAATGATTTTCAATCTCACGCTCTTGGTGTTCCCCACCAGTTTCCCCTTCACCCTCAATCCTAAGGTTCCGATCACTAGCCTTCCACTATTGCTCCTAATTTGGATACTGAGTTTTGGGAGTGGTTACACTAGTTTTAGGATGATATGGTCTGGAGATGGAGGAAACAAATGCCTCTGTTCTTTTTATGGGAGTAAAAACTTTTTGTGGCCCTGTTTTCCTTGCATCGCTATGAGAATTTAACTATTTTTTTTCTACTTGTGGGATCAGCTCATGAATAAATGTTTTCCTCCCCAAATCTATGCTCTTCTTATTTATTATATGACCTGTTTTTCCTGTGATTTATTAGAGTGGTTGTATTTTGGGATCTCTATTATTTCTACACTTTACACATGGACACTATGAGTATTTATTCAAGCCCTAAGTGTTTTAACTTATATAGTGGTGAGCTCACTCGAGTATATTAGAGTGATGCGTAGGTTCTTAGCTCTCATATTACCACCCAACATTTGTAAAGCTAAGAACACATCTAAAGAATCAAGGAATTCACATGACCTAAGTGCCCTAGTGACCATAGGGGTGAGCTAGCCTAGGCATATTAGAGAGATGTGTAGGCTCTTACCATTCCTCTTATTGCCCAGCACCTGTGCACCAGAAACACTCTGCAAACAAAAAAACACATGGCTAATTGCATCGTCGATTGCCTTCCCTGGAAATGGCACCAAAATGTTGAGTTGATTTAATCAATGTTAATATCACTAAATCACAACCATTAATTTTCAACGCACGATAGTTCTGTTATCTCAAAGGACTATGCATTGTCTGTGTCGATACACTTCAGTCAATAGTAAAAATAAAAGATAGAACAAATGTGTCTGAATTTAATTGTAGAAAGTAACACTCATGAGAAATCAAAAACATTATACAGAAATGAAACCACACTTCATGTTACCAAGGAAAAGGTGCACCACATACTAAACCACTAACTAAGCCAGCTGGCCGAATATTATGTTTAAATCAATCCTGTGTGACAACATATCATAAATCAGGAAATAGAAATAAACCCATTCTACAAATTGTAGGGTGATAGAAATAACTTAACAAATACTGAGAGAAACAATAATTAATCTACCACTATCCTACTACTTTGTTGCAATCCCTACTAAAGAGGACGGCCCTTACTCCCTACTAGGGTGCAGGGATGAGATGTGAATTGGTAAAGGCTCAACACCACGTCTGTAAAAACGTCAACAATGCTATTCTTTGTATTAAACTAGTTATGAATTATAAAAGAAAAATAATGATATTGTTTGTCCTGTTTACATGGAATCGAGTCCCCTTTATAAGATTTTACGTGTCCAAAAGAAGAAATAGATCAATCATGAGAATCTCATGATTCTTAAGCTAATCAATATCAAGAGAGAATATAAATCATTACAACAGGTTCTAAATATGAGGCCTATTTCTATTACAACATTTCTCAAAATATCAACTACCTTAACTCCATAGCTACCTTTAGATAATGCAATATGTATGACAACTACCATGTGGAATAGTACCCATGGTCCTAGGTAGTTGCAGTGCAGTCAAAATCCCATGATGTAACAACAATTCAAGGTCTAACAAAAATGCTTGAGGTGTAACAATAATGCTTGAGGTGTAACAACAATTTGAGGTGTAACAACAATGGTCAGAAACAAGAAGTACTCAAAACTCCGTTATGAATTATCACACCATTGTTCAGCCTTTGGCCATGAACTTTGGAGCATCACCTGAAAGAAATATAACCAGAGAACCTTTTTCCATAATTTCCTCGGTTAACCATCAAAAGAATATCACCTCATTCATATTTAACAAAAATGAAAAAATAATATGTGAGAACAAAAATGGATTCTTATAACTAGGAAAAAGGTAACTATGATATAAATTCCACAGGTTGAGAGGTGAAATGGTCAATAATGGGGGAAAAAGGTGTCCAAAATATGCACAAAACCTGCACCCAATAGCTCTTATAGAAAACACAAACAATCCTACAGGAAACTCTATCAGCACAACATCAAACATGGAAAACGTGACAGGAAGGGAAATGGGGACAAAGGAAAGGAATGAATGCAGGAACAAAAGTACAAGGGGAGATAGATCTCCAACAAATAGTAAAGAGAGAATCCCAAGAGTTGCAGGAACCTAGCCCACAACCTAATCTCAACTCCTATTATAGATTTATTGGGGGAGGTAAAGTAATACCACATAAATTTTCCATCCCTCTATTCTTTGAGGTTGAAAAGGACAGAGCAAGGACACATCCTTGGATGAAAATTGCTAAATCAAAGAATGTAGAGGATGTGGGCGATACAGAAGAGAATTTGTTAGGGATCAACAGAGAGTTGAGCGAGATAAGGGACAGGTAAAGAGTGATGAAATCTCAACTAGAGGCTGAGAACACATGAATGAGGAGGTACGTACGGGAAAAAGAGAGCCAATTGGTGACTATGACAAGCCTCTCTATGTAGGCACTTTAGGGCATGATTCCAACAAAATCATATGCCTTGTACCTAGAACATCAATGGCTGCAATTTTAGATAAAGACCCTAGCACAATGACGGACTATGCCTTTCCAAGACTATAGGCAGTTCATTGAGCTTTGTGACCAATGCATGCTAGAGGATAGGGCCAAGATATCTGAATTCTACTTACATAACTTGGCCTTAATAGAATTGAATGTGTGGGACCCCAATCCAAATATGGGAGACTTACAACTGATGGCCTTGGCATCATGGATGAGTCATGAGGAGGCCAGGGCTAAGGAAGTAAAGGGAGTGCTGGAAAGCGAAGAAAAAGAGCCCCTTTACATTAGAGGAGAAAAAATCAATTCCATTGCTGTCATTAGCACCCACAACCTCATCACCAATGATCGCCATCTTGCACCAAGATACCTAGATACACAAGACTAAGTTTTCAGTCATTTTGAGGAAACTTTGATATTGCTAGGGGATGAAAGCCATCAAGCATGCCAAAGGAGATGGGGCACCTTACCAAACAACCTAAAGATCATGGAGTATCAGTCTCGTGAAGGAATGAGGGATGCACTAGAGAGGACCCCACCATATAAGAGGGAACTACAGAGGCTAAAAATCAACTGGATTGTCTTGAAAATAAGTGTACCACTCCTCTTGTGTATGTTAAAAGCAAGAAAGGAAGAAGAAGAAAGAAATTAGTCGGAGGGAATAGAGAAGCATGTAAGATTTTATCCACAAGAGGAGAATACATCAGCAAAAACCTAGAATGCGAGAGAGCCCACATGAATAATGACATACATGGACATAGATTAGGTTGGTCAGAGGATGGCAAACACTTTTAGTAGGGGGTGATGATGAGGCTCATCAATAGGTAAAGTATATGGACCTTAATTCCACTCTCCAACTTATTAAAATCATCCTTTCTCACATTTCTTTACATGTTTTGTTATATTTTTCTTAGTGAGAAGGGTAAAGATGTATTGTTATGTCATGTGGTGTAATGTGTAGTGATTACAGGATTCAGGGAAATTTTGGCTAATTAAAGTGCAGGAAATTAAAGTATACAAGAAAGATGGATTTTAGGAGATCAGATCTCCCTCCTTAACTCCTCACTCACTCAAAGATTCCTCCACCAGATCTCATCAGCTCGAAGTTATAAGAAGCCAAGCCACTAAGGTTATTGGAAGCCAAGCCAGTGATAGTTGAAGACAAGTTGATGTTGAGTTGGGAGCCAAGCCTCCCTAAATTCGAGCTAAGACATTGTGACTGATAACCCTTATGTATTTTTGATATTTTAATGAAAATAAGAAGCATTCCCTTGATCCAGCACCGAGTTGACTCAGAGGGCTAAAGCTCTTGGGTTAGGGCCTAACTCTAGCAATAGAGATTCCTATTTCTATACATGTATGCTTATATTATATTCATAGTTAGTTGCTGAAGTGGTTTTGGTTTTGTTTAATCTGCAAGTATTTAGATGATTACTTATTTTTCTTCCATTTGTGGATAGATATATCAGTGGTACCATAGTGATAGTAAACACTTCAGAAAATCTTGCGATAGTGGCCTTTACCTCATCTCCCTTATGGGATCATGATTTGAGGGTTCCATTCACACAACCCAAAATCAAATTTATTGCTTGATTACTGCATAAACTAGGGTTTCTTGTTGAATACATCACTATCTCTAAAGTTCTTAAAAATATTTACAATTTTCATTTTGATCTATTGAGTTTGTTATGATTCAGAAGCACTTACATTCATAAACTTAGCCATTAGCTATTAATAACTCTGTTTTTCCTCCAGTGAACTCATATTTTGCATGTATAAATGAAATTGTACATAAATGAAGAAAAGAGTGTATTCCAATTAGAGGAAATTTGATTTTAAAAGGTTAATATTGAATTTCCATGTCATAATGTGTAGGCCAACCGAAATCCTTCAAAATTCAAAAGAGATACATATGTGACTAGGCACTCACAATTTTTTAATAATATAATTTACCTATCCTAAGCGTGAATGGTGCCAATGTGACCCAAAACAACATTAAATATTAAAAAATAAAATAAATTCTTGTTTTATAAAGTTATAATAATTGATAATAATTTTTAATGACGCTCAAAGTAATTTGAATTTTAAATTGATTTCTTTTAATTAAATTTTATTAAATACTGTGGTAAACAATTAACTTAATATTATATATATAATATATATATATATTGATAAAGTGCATTTATTTCATCTAATTTAAAATTTAATTAAAAAATTTGTTCTAAATTCGCCTTTTTTTATTTAAATTTTTATTAATCTTGTGTTAATAAGTAATTGAAATATTATTTTTAATTTTAAATTTAATTTAAAATGTGTTACTAATTTAGAATTTTAAATTTTCTTTTTTAATTAATTTGGGTAATTAAACATTTAATTTTTAAAAAATTTAAATTTTATTAAATCTTGTGCTAATAAATTGATTTAAATATAATTGTACACATTTTTATTTTGAGAAATGTCATATTTATTAGGGTAGGTTCGATAAAAGTAAAATAATAAAAATGATATATTAAAAAATTGTCTACATGTCATTAATTTAGTAATTTCTTAATTTTATCTTAGGAGGCTATTTTTGAGTTAAAATTTCCTCGAATAGTTATTGCGGGATCTTTTGATCCAGAGGGAGACCTCATCTCATTCACCTCATTCAAGTTGTCTACACCTATGCTTCAAAAGTCCACGAAACCCTAATCTGAATTCTTGTTTTGTAAGCAAAGTGGAGATTTTCCTTGAGAAAATCCAACCATGTTGAAGCATTTGATCGAGCCTTGGGTAGTGTGCACCTCCTTTATGCTTTATTTCCCCGTCAAACACCTTTCCCACTCCTCATTCTACCTTTCCTACCTCCTTATATTTGATCCTATTTCCAGCAGTAAAACAAGGCATCTTGTAGTAGAACTAGGACATCTTGTAGTACTATGGGAAACCCTGTAGCTACCTATTTTAAGCCCAAATTGAGAAGAAATTATCATATGAGCATAGGTTAGGCCTACACTTGGCTTCCATACAATTGAAACTATTCCATACCCTTTCCCCCTGTTGACCGTTTAGGGGATCACCCCGGTATCAAGTCCCAAGTAGACCTCACACCATTTGGTGTGGGAGTCCGATCAGATATGATGGCCTTATTTCCATTGTCTTAAGGCTTTTCCTCAACCCTTTCTTGTCAGCACATGAGTGTTTTCTTATTTGTCTTTGAGAAGTGACGTTCTTGTGCCTGGTGATTGCTAGTGTTACTTGTGTCAATGGTCCCTTGTAGAGGGAGAGGGTGAAAGTGAGTCCCAAGTCAGTTGGGATGAAGCTCCAACTCTACTAGGAACACACAACATAATACAACATGCACAACTTCCATAGGAGCAGTCCACATGGATGTGGCAGTCAAAACACACAAGGGAAGATAACACATACAATGCTCAACAGATGAGTCTACACGAGTGCAATGGTTGTTACATAAATTTTTAAGTGAAAGGTTTGTTTGACGTCTTGGGAGATATCCACCATGGGCAAGAAAACATTAATAACATATAAAACACATTTTCATTAACAAATTATGCATTACAACAAGTAAAATAAGTTCAAGTGTTCAACACAGGTTAAATAATCAAGCATTACAAGTGTTCAAGATTAGTCTTACAACAGTTACAATACATGTGTGAAAATGTGCTATCCTATTAGTAGGCTTTTGAATTACGTGAAAGTTCCATGACACGTCATTACACCATACATCACTAACCCCATGCACAAGGTGTTGGAGCCACTATTTACTCCTCAAAGAAAAGATTACAGACTGTCTTCGCTATTTGGGAGGAGTTGAGGTGAAAGAAATTCCTTTGCATGTACAAATGAGGGGGTATTTATAGCCAAGGGTGAAACTCACCCTTGTGGTTATTCGACTACCTCATGACTGTTTGACTTCCATGACTTTTTGACTTTACATGACTCTTTGTACAACAAGTGGGTCTCTTAGACTTCCACATTATATCGCATTAATTGAGAACATGGACCGTAGTAGAGACGTGGACGACATGACTTCACATAACAATGTTGGTACATTTGTGTTGCTACTGGAGTGCATGTCGAGCTGCAATGCTACTGAGTAGTGGATGTCTTCATGGTGTGTCATAGCTTCACCCCCACATGGCAAGGTGGATGGAGTCTTCAATGGTCATTGGTTTGCTTGATGTTGATTTCACATGTTGCTGGTTGGTTGTATGTCGCAAGGATTGATAGGTTCGTCTATTCGCAAAAGGTGCATGTTTGTCCGTTCGTCCGTCCATGTGCACATCATGCATGTTTTCTCATCTATCCATCCGCAAATGCATCTTTGCATGATCGTTTGCTCGCAAGAAAATATAATTCCATGCATTGCTCATTCATCCATGGTGAACCTGGCCTTCTGCATGTTCTCCCTTCGTTCCTCCCATTGTTCATCGCACCATGTTTGTTGGTGTATTTGTGCCTTTAGTCACTCATGAAGAGACGACATCCAATCCAAAAACCTCCTAGTCTACCATGACACATGATTAATTCAAATGTAAGTGACTGGGAGAGGTGACATGGTTGTGAGGCAGGATAATGGCTACAAGAACTATTGATGAAAACTGTGCAAGGGTCACTGGTGATGAAGATGGGAAATCCGAGTCAATAGTGACTGTCCGCAAGGTCTTGCTCGTATGGAAGGAAAAATTGCGCAAATTTTGGGATGGACATTATAGGCTGTGGGGAGGCAGGGTAGACCAAATTTATGTATTTTCTAGAACAAGTGGGTAACAGGGGCTTGAAAACAAAATTTGTGCAATTTCTTGGAGGAACAGGACGGGCTATAGGGAGGATTGGCAGATAGGATTTGTGTAGTTTTTTCTGAGGAACTGGCTAGGAAATTGGTAGCAAAAACTACGTAATTATTGGAGGGAACTGGCAGTGAAATGCTGAGTCACTAGTAGCAGTAACTACACAACTCCCAAGGGGAACAGGAAGTCACATGCTGGGAGCTTGGCAATAGAAACTACGCAATTCTTGGAGGGAACTATCAGTCTATTGTTGGGAGTTGCTGGTAAGAGAAATTGAACTGATGATGGGAGGTTTGCCCACTAATCATCTCTACCCAATTTCTGAGCTAAGTGGAATGCTAGGGTAGCAGATGACCTCCTGATAGAAACTGTAGAATTTTCAAGATGAATAGTTAGTCGAATGTTGGGATCACTAGCATGAAAACCTGGGCAATTTTCTGAGGGACAGAGGGATGGGCACTAGGTGTCCGTCTGACTTGTCTTCACAGTTTCTTCAGTCAGTAGAGCGGGTAAGGTCAACAGCCTCTGTACAATTTTGAGGGGAGTCAGGCTCAGGGTGGCTACCTGGTCCAGCTTTCCAGGTGGCTAGCATAAAGGTTGATTGAATTGCTTATGAGCGGCGTAGCTTGAAATGACTTGCTTGGTGCTTATGCACTATTTTGGGTGACATTCGATCGAGTCGATGGTGGAGTGATAGTCAAAATGTCAAAGAGGAGTCTGGTTGTCAGAACTTCAACAAAATGACTAAGTGTGTGAATGAGTGAAACATGCAAATGTGGTCTTATAAATACACACCCACATGAATTGAAGATGAGATGACTCAAACCAACTAGACACACATGTTCAACATGATTGACCGATGCAGCAAGGGACAAGCATGACACATGTGTTTGACCGTTTATCAACCATGACAAATCTTGCACGATAGTGAATGGGAATCCATGTGTGAGTGTGACAAATGTTTTCATAGTGAGCATAACATTTACACACGAAGCGAAGACCTTGAGCATGACCAGAACATGGTCATGAGCAAGACATTGACATCAACATGCAAAATCTTCTGTGGAATGAAAAAGCAAGGTGGGTGCGAATGCTCACATGATCTCATAGAGTCAACCCTAGTGTATGCAAACTTCAAGTGAAACTCTCAAGGGAGGCTCCGAATTTATGTGGAGGCCAAAATTTTTTAGGATGGTTGTAGCCACTACAACACTTGGTGACACACTTGTAGAACTACAACCTCTTTGTTTTGGTTCAATGAGAGCATGGGGCCTTGGTCTTTTGGGTAGTATTGAAATGTTTTTCAAGCTACTTTGTCTTCCACACTTACCTTGTGGACATACACGGTTCACCTTTTGTCAACTCAGTCAAAAACAATGAAAATTTCAACCTGATCACAATGTTTCCAATCCAGGAAGGGTAGTTTAGCTCAAGAGCTGAAGATTTTCAGAGTATAAGTTTTCATCTATGGTGTTTCTCCACTGCCAGTGGACCTTGAAAATACCCCAATGGAGTCACCCAGGAACACATGCATTTCTCCACTTCCAATGAGTCTGGTCAATACCTCGGTGGAGTTGCATGCTTGACCTCTCTGCACAGAAAGCCTTTATCTTCTTTCAACTTTGTATTTTTCATTTGGACTGTATATAGGCACTTATTTATTTTTGTGGTGGAAGAGGAATCCTAACTTATTGAGAGCAGAAGAGGTAGTTCCTTCAGAGAATCATGTAAGACCTCTGACATAGGTTTGCTCGTTTAGATCTTCACCTTCTCCATTTCTACTAGTTGGATGAGCTTTAACACATAGAACAAAAGGCTGAGTATAAGCATGGAGCTTCCCAATGTAGACACAGATTCATTGTTGGACCAAAAATATCCCTTGCAGATGGTTCATATTTTATTTCAAGACTTCACCATCCGAAGGTTATAACCAAGCAAAAAGAAGATAGGCACAAGACTGACAAAGTGCTACAATGTCACAATTCTCTTCAATTTTCAGCCACATACTCTATTCAAAAGCCAAAATGTGGTAGTTGGCAAAACTTATTTCTGGAAAGAAGAATAGTAGTATATGAAGGAAACAAAAAGAACGTAAAAAAAATAGTAAACAGAACAAATAAAGTGAAAGCAAGGATAGTAAGCACAGTAAACAAGATCAAAACAACAAGCAACAAGAAGACTATGAGCATGGCATGAGGCACAACCTAGCCTACTGGAAGTAACGCTTGCGATTTTGGCCATCAATAGGAAGGTTGTCAACCCTAATGTTAAGTTATTTCAAATGGCATGTGTGTGTTGCAGGTTTCTCATCGACCAGTATAAGTCCACTAGGTTTTGCTAACCTGATGGTATTCCAAAACACCTTCAAGTGAAGACGATACCACTGCTTTAGATAATGTGTGCAACAGAGGCTCAGATGATGGAACGGGGTAGTTCTTTTTATTCTCGGAATGGTTCAAGTTCCTGAAATGAATGCACAAATGGATTTACCCAAATTTCTTAGATGTGAAATTTAAATTAGAGACCCAAGTATGATGACAAACTTTGCGAGTAATCCAATCATCCAAAATGTTAGTGAATTTTTTTTGTATAAGGAGTTCAAAAAACATATGGGTTTAAGCTAGCCTTTGCTGCAATGGCTTGTCCTCTCCTTTACTTGAAATCCCATGTTGAGTTTCTCGCATGTAGTTTGTACTGAGACTAGCTATCTTCAGATCATGATTGGTTCCTAGGTTACTCTATTTATTTGTAGTAGTGGTCCTGTGGGTTCCAATGTTTCTTGGTCCTTTACAAAAATCTTGCAAACCATAGAGCTTGTTGACAAGAACCTTACCCCTGGGAATGAGGTTGCCTTTCTTGCCCTTAGCTATAATTTTTAGAGGTTTCTCATGCTTAACTTCATCAGTTGTTATGTCCTTGAAAGAATCAGCACTATCAGTGGGGTGTAGTATCACTTTGAGTACGACCACAATGTTGTTTGTGTACTCAAACTTAAAAAAACTTGAGATCATGCATTTTCTATTTTTTTTGGTGACTAAGATACACCCAGTCCTTGAACCATCGTGTGTCTTTGATTCGTCAAAGTCCATGGCCCACAACGTATCTGTACATGGACCATTTGGTATGCTAGTACAATTGCTGCTACTATTTCTATTGGTACTACTGCTATTGGTAGAATGCACTGTACATGTTTCACTACCATCAGTTGGGCAAGGAAGGAGTCCAAACTGCGTGCCTGGAGGGGTTGGAGCTGGCCGTGTAGGATAACACCCCAATTCCATTTGTAAGAGGCAGTTGTCAAACATGAGTTCTGCGAAGGCCAATGATTCATTCTCATTATTAAGGGGAGCAATATCGTGCCTCATATATGTTATAGAAATTTTTGGGAACTTGAACCCCAATCATAAATGTCCATAAAATGAGGGCTCCTAAGTCCCTAAAAGTGTTGCTTCACTGCCTAAAGGAACAAGGTCAGTCGATTACATCATCTCCCAGAAGTTCTCCACCAAAAACTGCTCAGAAATGGTCAAAACTGGACCATACTGAATACCCAGTGTAGATGGTGTGATGCATACTAAATGGATCCTCTGTAGGGTTTGATGGTCGGGAATGGACAAATGGCAGGGAAAATTTTCGAGGTGGAAGATCATGGAATCTTCCAGAAGCTTCCCCTCTGACACTTGCCTCTCTGTTTTCGACCAGGGATGAGTAAGAGATCATCATTCTCCAAGTGGAATCAAGAACTATCAGAGAGAGGACACTAATCAAGACCCCAGAAGATGACTCACCCCCTACAGTCATCGATATATGGATCCCTCATTGCAGAGATCCAGAGGCTGGAATTTTATATCTTGTAGAGAAGTGTTGTTGGTTTTCTGGAGAAACTTCATAGTGTTGGGTGATGTAAGCTTTACTTGAGGTGAAGAAGGGCTTTCCTGCTGGAAGATGATGCTGGGTCAGAACATATGGTTGTAATCCTCTTGATATTCTTGATCTTAATAAAGCTATTCAAGTTTTCCTCCATATTCTTGTATGTTTGCTTATATATGCATTTGTATGGTTAACACATATTTGGTCCTGTGTTATTTATGAATATAGATCTTTGTTCTTCGATAGCAGTATGTTGCTTTGATTCCATAGGTGCTCTTTGAAGTTGGGCAGATGAAGAAGAAACAACAAAGATCTATCAGGAGGAAGAGGAATCAAACAAGGAAATCAAGCGCATGACTAAGGTTGGTCTGCTTTGTTCCACTCTTATCTATTTTCATAAAGGAAAGTGAAAGTAGAATTTACTTGTTTGTTTCTAAGATAGCTACCAGTCTTAGTGGGAATAGCAGCTCTGAGTGGACCCTAT